>JAHWFO010052523.1:744285-757691 GCA_023313115.1 Rhysida immarginata | reverse complement strand
CCCCCCCCCCCCCCCCCCCCCCAAATGCCGGAGGCGCGGCACATCACAAGTATTTGGGATTGAAACGCACCAGCCTGCCGGATTGAGTGATGGTGCGGGCGATGGGGTTGCCTGGGGATGCAACTGTCTGGTTGGCCTGATATGGTGTAGTCGTCGGCGACGGGGTCGATGGGTGCTGCGGTTGGCTGTTTGGTGTGGGACGGTGTAGTAGTCCTTGTGGCTGTTGCGTCGGTGGTGTCGTCATTCCATATGTAGGTGGGCTTCAAGCGGTCCATGTGTATGGTCTCATCTCGACCGTGTCTGCGGACTGTGCAGTGGGTGGTCGAACGTCTCACAATCGGGAACGGGCCGCCGTACGGGTTCGAGAGCATCGGCCTGGCGGTCTCGACCCACACGAACACGTGAGGGCAGGTGGAGATGGAGTGTACGAAGCTCGCTGTCCGGTTGTGAGCGGATGTTGGCGTTGGCTGGAGGGCTTGCATAGCCTCGTTCAGGTGCTGCATGAACGTGGAAGGGTTGGTCGGGTCGAAAAACTGTCCGGGCAACCGGAACGTGGCACCATACAATATTTCGGCGCACGTGCCTCCGACGTCTTCCTTATAGGCTGAACGGAGTTCAAGTATCACGATGGGCAGCGAATCCATCCATCTCCGGCCGTGGCATTGAAGGGCCTACTTGAGGGAGCGGTGGAGCCGTTCCACCATGCCGTGGCCTGCGGGGTGGTAGGGGGTCGTGCGGATGTGATCGATCCCCAACGTGGTCTTCACGGCAGCGAAAAGGTTGGAAATGAACTGCCGTCCCTGATCGGTGGTGATAGTTGTCGGCACGCCGAATCGGGAGATCCAATGACGGGTGAGTGCGCGTGCCACGGTTTCCGCCGTGATGTCTTGGAGGGGGATGGCTTCCGGCCAACGGGTGTAACGGTCCACGCATGTCAGCAGGTATTGGTGGCCTTCTGATGGCGGCATGGGGCCCCAGGAGGTCCGCATGGATGTGGCTGAACTTCGCGTCAGGGAGCTTGAACGATTGGAGGAGGCTGTGTATGTGGTGGTGGATCTTGGATGAGTTTGTGCACGAGCGGGTCCACTCGGCGATGTCCTTGTTGGTGGGTGGCCAGACGAAACGCTGTAGAACGAGACGCCTCGTGGCATTGATTCTGGGATGGGCAAGGTTGTATAGGGCCTGGAAGACCTGTTGGTGGAATCCGGGCGGGATGTATGGTCTGACGGTGGAATCCGTCGCTGGTATCGCAATATATAGGGGTATTGGAGTCCAGCTGCAGGGGCTTCAACATAATGAGGTGTCTTTCTGGTGGAGTAGGTCTTGGAGCTCATCATCCTCTGTCTGGGCCTTCGCCAACGCGGCGAAGTCGGTGGCTGGAAGACGCAGTTCTGCGGTACGGGACAGGGTATCGGCAACCACGTTGCTCGAGCCTGCCACGTAGCGTATGTCGGTGGAAAACTGCATGATGAATTCCAAGTGAGCGCCGTTGGCGGGGCGAGCAGGAGTTGGTCTTCCTAGTGAATGCGTGAGGGGGCGGTGGTTTGTGCAAATAGTGAAATCGCGGCCTTCCAGCTCGTGGAGGAAGTGCTTAATGGCCGTGTGGATGGCCAACAATTCCCTGTCATATGTCAAGTATTTGGTCTCAGCCGTGCTGAGCTTCCATGAGAAAAATGCAAGGGGACGCAGGGCTTGGTCGCATTGGCTATGAAGTGCGGCGCCGATCGCTGTATCAGATGCGACTACCATGAAGGTTAGTCTTTGATTTGGGGCTGGAAATGTCAGTGTTGCGGCCTGCACGAGATCATGCTTGCAAGATTCGAAGGCAGCGCGGGTGACGTCGCACCAGGGGACCTTACGCGTGTCTTTTTTCATTGCGTGCTTTGTCAGCTCGTGAAGTGGAGCCTGGATGCTGGCGGCATTCGGCAGAAATTGCCGATAAAAATTTAGCATTGCCAGGAAATGTCGCAATTGAACAATGGTATCCAGCAATGGGAATTCAGATATGGCGGTCGTCTTGTCAGGGAGGAGTTGGACTCAGTCTTGTGAGACGAGACAACCGAGGAAAGCTACGGAAGGCTGTCCAAAGACGCACTTGGTGGCGTTGATGTGGAGGTTGTAGTCGCTTAAGTGTTGTAAAACCTGCTTGATGTGGTTGGCGTGCTCCTGTTCGGTACGGGACGCAACAAGAATGTCGTCCACGTACGGAATGCAAAGTCCAAGCCGGAGAGCACTTTGTGTATGTGGCGTTGAAATGTCTGCCCAGCGTTGCCTAAAACCTAACGGCGTTGCTGTGAACTCGAAGAGGCCGAATGGGGTGGTTATGGCTGTTTTGGGAATGTGCTCGGGCAAGATCGGAATTTGATGATATGCCCGAGACAAGTCGATTGTGCTGAACACTTTTTTTCCGTGCAACGTTTGGGTGCAGTCTTGGATGTGGGGCAGGGGGTAGCGGTCTGGGGTCACCAGTTTAGCATGTGGTTTTCTGATGACGGTTTATCTGACTCCATTAATTACGCGTCGTTTTTGTAGGACGGATAAATTTAATTAATCAACTGAACGGTGTACTACATATTTATAATTTACATAAAAATCATTAAAGATACTAGAGTTCGTTCTGGAAAGGCGGGAGCTGGCGAGACTGCGTTGTCACTGATCCTTAGTCCTCGAATGTCTGTCTGTCTAGATCTTGTCTGTAGTTTGGAAAATCTGGGAGAATTCTGGTCATCAATCCCAGGATGCTACTAGTGGCCTCTGGTGGTCGTTTGGTGAAGCTGCTTGCTTCCACGCCGTCTAGTGGCAAGACACGGAAGGTGTCCACATTTATCACCATAGAGGCGATCCACTGAGCCACTGAGGCCGATCCCAATGGTGCGGCCAATCTAGTGGGGATTTTTTTTTTATTTTTTTTAGAAAACGATTTCAACAGTGGCCTAATTACCGTAAAATTGGGTATTTTCTTATTCCGGTATAGTACCACGTTTTGTCGCTAAAGGGACTTAAGCAAAGCGGATCCAAAAGGGAAAAACTCCAAAGAAATCCACTCTGAGCTAGTAGGTATTAAGGCGAAAATGATCCATCATACAGTAGAGTGGCGAATCTGCTTTCAATGTAGCCAAACAAGCCTCCAGGATGAACAACAATCTGAATGACCATCACTGAGCAAGGAACTAACCATTGCAGCTCAAATTGAGGCTCTGGTACTTGATGCTCGTCGAACCGCCGTCGATCCCAACACACACACGGTCTACTTTAGTTTGGGTTCCGTATCCAACATCCTTCTCAGCGTTCTTCGCATGCAAAAGTCACAGTATATTGGGGTTCTCAGATTGCTAACCCCAATGCGAAAGGAGATAAGAAAGCAATCCTCTACCAAGACTGTTACGGTTTCAACTGTTATCCAATCTTATTGAGACAATTATACTCGTCTTTTTTGAGTAAATTTTTCTCATTTATGCCCAGAATCTTTGAGGATAGGAAGGCCATTTATTTATTAACAAGCCATATCTCTATTTCAACTATCAATTTGTATAGTTTAATTTTGATTTGTTATTTATTTGCAAAGATTTGTTCATAATAAAGTCCTTTTTATTTTACTTCCTTGGCACTTCATAATTTGCAAACAAATGCATTTAGGCTAGAGGACTTTTTTGAAAAACTTGTCTTGTAAGATAAATGCTGCATGCATCTTTATGACCCTGAAACTAAAGAATAAACCAAACAAGGAAAACGCACGTCATCTCCATCCCTGTTCCCCAAGGAGAAGAAACGCGCATTCAATCTCAAACATGGTTTATCTCAATCTTTTTGCACTTTACTTTAAAGCGTAATATTTTTCTTACAATTATTAAAAGTTTCATGCTAACCGCCTCTCTTTAATGTCTGTCTATGAAATTGTCGAATTTTGGTGAAACAAGAAGCCTCACAAGACTTTTTCGCAAGAAGCAATAGGGTCACGTGATCAGCCACCG
This sequence comes from Rhysida immarginata, assembly GCA_023313115.1. Classification (NCBI taxonomy): domain Eukaryota; kingdom Metazoa; phylum Arthropoda; class Chilopoda; order Scolopendromorpha; family Scolopendridae; genus Rhysida; species Rhysida immarginata. Next base: position 753,720 of record JAHWFO010052523.1, on the reverse strand, counting down.
CAGGAAAAAAATTATATTAAGAATAAAACAACATTCATTAATATAATTAATTCTGCATGTCACCCATGTAACGTGCACAAAAATAATGCTAAACGCTATTTTAAATGAACAAATGGGGAAGGAAAAGAAAACAAAAAAAAAACTTCGAGTGCCGAAACATCGATGGATGAAGAATGTTTAAGACTCGTGGAAGTTGCTTAGTTTCATATTTGCTGAATAAAATTTAGTTTTAATTTAAATTCCTTAATAAATTATGTTCATGATGCACAGTTTTGAGTGTTTTTGATGATTTAGTGCATATTTACAATAGACTGTTAGGCCTGATCGCCGACAATGTGTACATTCCGATAGGTCGAATTTGCTGCAGTTTTGAAACGTTGATTTAACACAGAACCTAACTGAATTTTCCTGCAATTTCTAACACTCTTCTGCTGAAGTAAAAATAATACACAGTTATAAATGAATTTATGTGATAATTCTTAAAAACATCGGAAGTAAAATTAATTTTGACAGTGGCTAACTAAACGTGAAGAACTGTGTCTTGGAGTTACGAAATATTGGTTAAGGCGGGATTTACGCACCCGTCGTCCGAGGGCGCTACGAGGCTTGCATATTTTTTTTTCTTTGTTCCCAATACAAATGTAGGAGTGTCGTCTCTCTCCATTGTTACTCTCTGATAATACCATAAAGTGCTACCAAATTAACGCCATCTCTCGGTGCTGAAAGAAAATTTGCGCAGGTACCATAGAGGTGGAAAAGATAGTGCGCAATACCTCTCACTTTCTCCTTTCCACTACCTGCAACAACAATTCCACTTATGGAGAATTATATTCCTAAAAATGCTAACCAACACGGTCTTTGCATTGTAAACAGTGCTGCTTCGCTTTCAACTGTCCCCAAATCGCAGCTTTTTGTCCCCAATATTTTGCCTCAATGTCGGCATCTGAAATCGCTCAATGCGCAGGCGAATGTGTCCTCTTTCTTATTTCTCCTCTTTGATGGTTACAGACATTTGTAATTATTATTATTAGGATTATTATTAAGTATATATTTTTTTTGTTTTTCATAGGCGGTTATTTCACGTTTATTTAAAAAAAAATAATTTGTTTTTGTAGTTTACATAAAACCTAATAAACTAATGAATGGAAAAAAAAGAGAAAATTAAACTAATATTTCAACTAAAACTAAAACCAGGAATGGAAGAAGTGACGTGCTAAAAACTAAATGTATTATCAGTCGAAGCTCGATGGTGCTCTAACCAGGACTGCAAAATCTATTCAAAACTCCATTGCTTCCAACGCTGAACTGCTTCACTCCATTCTCTCCATTTGATTTTTCAGCCCAACAACAAGGTTACACTTTACAATAATGACATTCCGCTGTCTTAAGCAGCACTATTGTTGCAACTAGAAAACTCTTCCAACAATGTTTCATTGTATTTTAATTATTTTAAATGATTATTTTTTTGTATACATTTATTTAACCGATTTTTAATTTTTCTTGTTTTTTAAAAATACACAGAAAGAGATGTACGTACGTGGTAGCTAGTATTCCTTGCTCTAACGTGCATCTCGGCAGACGTTAACAGACAGGAAGTGACCACATGACCTATGATGTGACCACTAGGTTTTGTTTATTTATTCAGTTGCCAAACAGGCTGCACAGTACTGCCATGATCATTTTTTATTTCAAGAAATCAGTGGAGCTTCGTTTCCCATTCTACCTCTTCCCTGACATTAGTCTCTTATTCTCTTTTTTTGAGGTAGTTTACCATTCATAGGCCTGAAATCATTACCGACAGACTTCCTGGGACTGGTAACCATAGAACACTGAATGCGCATCTGATCCACTGGTGTGTTCTAGCAATTAACGTTGATGTCTGAAGGGCTTCTGACAAGATTCTTAAACGTCTCTCTTTATGCTGACACTTTTATTTGGAATGGTAAAGTTTGGCAAACATCTCTACCTCAGATGTGGCCAACTAGCCATTCAGTGGCTTTTACTTCTGCAGCTCGACTAGCCGTTTTCTGTATTCTCTCTCCCCGGCAAGAATAACGGCAACTTTCCTATGTCTCTTCATTCTTCATGTATATACACTGAGTGAGCATATTATTATGACCACCTGACATGTTTATGCAAATGCCAGCACGAACGTCGCCACAATGTTGCTAGCGGGCCGGACCAATATAAAAAGGAAGCTGAGTGTTGTCAACAACAGTAGACGTGTTCCATTCTTCAACTATGGGTAAACGACGCGATTTAACAGCCTTCGAACGCGGGATGATTTTAGGTGCTCGGAGCTATGGAGCGAGTATCAGCGAAACAGCAGCATTCGTGGGGTGCTCAAGAGTAGCCGTCGTTAAAGTATTTAAAGACTGGACTGTTAGCCGGAAGATGGGGTCTGAACGTTCGCGTTGTGGCCGCCCGTGGGTGGTTGATGATCGGACAGAACTGAGACTGGCACGACTGGTAAGGGATAACAGAAGGGCAACTGTGCATCAAATCACTGCTGACCTTAATCAGGGATCTTCCAAAATGGTCTCTGAATGCACTGTCCGCCGCGCACTGCATCGCATGGGTTACGGAAGCCGAAGACCTGTCCGCACACCTTTGCTGTGTGCAGCCAACAAGCGAAAACGACTCCAATTCGTTCAGGAGCACAGGGACTGGACTATCAAGCAGTGGAAACCAATCGTGTGGTCTGACGAGTCGTGATTCCAGTTACATCATGCAGACGGCCGTGTGAGAATCTGGCAGAAACAGCACGAAAGCATGGACCCCGCATGCATGAGGTTCGTTCAGGCCGGTGCGGGCAGTGTTATGGTCTGGGGATTGTTTTCCTGGCATGCATTGGGTTCGTTAATACGTGTTGAACAACGTCTGGATGGCACAGCATACCTCTGTATCGTCGCCGATCAAGTCCACCCTGTCATGTCGATGGCGTACCCCAATGGAGATGGCTACTTCCAGCAAGACAATGCGCCATGCCACAGAGCTCGTATTGTGCAGGAGTGGTTTCAGGAACATGAGGGGGACTATACCTTACTTCGGTGGCCCCCACAATCCCCAGATCTCATTCCAATTAAGCATTTGTGGGACGAAGTCGAACGAACCATCAGACAGCTGGATCCACCACCATCCAGTCTAGCAGAACTAGACAGTGCTATCCATCAGGCATGGTGTCAGATTCCTCCCACCACCTTCCAACATCTCGTGGAATCAATGCCACAAAGAACAACCACAGTATTAAAGGCAAAAGATGGCCCAACGAGATACTGACAGGGTGGTCATAATAATATGCTCACTCGGTGTATATTTATCTTTTGTAATCCCAAAAAACCTTAGAAAAACACTCGAGCCCTACAATGGTCCGTGACAATGGCTTCGCAGTCATAAAATATGTCGTAAACGTAAATTGTTGTCATCTAATAATTAAACAGTTCACATAAGTTTTAACAATTTAAAGTCTTTTCTAAGCAAAATTTTTCACCGCTTATTTTAAAAGAAATACTCTAACTGGTGACTTCATATTTTCTTTATGGGAGCTTGTCCATAGTTTGATTTATTAATTCTTTTTTTTTTTTTTTTTCTTTTTCCATACTGGTCGGGAAAAAAAAGGTCTGGCCATGACGAAAATATTTGTTACACTTGTTGCAAGTGCCGAGCTAAGTCATGCTGAAATACCATGTTATTGTATATACCAGATGAATAAAAGGTCCCGGAACAGTCTAATATCTCGAAAAATACATGTCAAATATTTGTTGAATGCTATTTAATAGCACCAAACTTAGCCCCTCGTAGGGAGGAACTTTGAAGTTTTAAATAGAAACCCCCAATTTTTATTGCAGATTCGGATTCTACAGAAAAAATTACATTAATTTTACCCAAAAAATGAGCCCTTCTCACTAATAGTTTCCAAATCCAATTACTTAGATTTAAAGTGTTTTTTTCCGGAGACATTCGAATTACTTTTTTTTTCCCCCTTGCGATTAAAACGCCATCAACCATAAAAAAAAAGAGACAATGATAAGAAATTTGAAGAATCTGAATCCACAATAAAAAATAGAGGTACGCATTTAAAAATTTCAAAGTTGCCCCTGCCCATCCCTGAAAAGATGGTGAGGGCTAATTTTAGCACTAGTAAATAGCATAGCTTTCAAAAAATATGGGATTTCCAAAAAAAAAAATCTGAAGCTGGAAAAAAAAAATTGGGGGTTTCCATTTGAAATTTTAAAGTTACCCCCCCACCCCACCCCCTATGAGGGGTGCAGGGGGCTAATTTTGGCATTATTAAATAGCATTCAAAAAAATATTTGACACTTATTTTTTCTTTTTTTTTTTTTGACAAGATTTGTATTTTTCGAGATATTAGACTGTTCTGGGAATTTTTATTCACCCGGTATCTCTAATCCACAAGGAATAAAATTAACCTCTACAGTACAGTAAAACCTATCCATAATGGCCATCAACAGGACCAAGCAAAGGTGGTCATTAAGCTAAGGCGAGCATTATATAAAGAAAATTACAAATCAGCAAACAAGATTAAAAACAGATATGTTCATTTTTTTATAAAAGAATCTTAAGTTAATTTGTTTGTACTTACTTGTTTTCTTAGTGAAAATTAAATCTTGAAATGTTTTTTGAGCATATCCAGGATGTTTCCATAAAGTCCGACCGGCCACCAACAGGTCACGTGGTACAGTTGAACCGTTCCCTAGTGGGCTGTTCTGTGCGTTTTTGTATTTACATAGCTTTGATGATGATTATTCAAAACTTAAAATACACTGCTTTGCAATGAAATTGCCCCACCAAGAAGGAGTTTTTATCCGACCTTATTCATATTTAGTGGGGGGGTTCGTCCTCCTCCGACTAGTAAACGATTAGATGCATGCTCACGGGACATTACTATTTGGGTTGATACAGGGTGTCCTGTATAGGCTCATCAGTTGACACATGTACGAGACGTTCCATGCAGTAGGGAGGAAGCAACTGCCTCTTGAACGTACAGTTCTGTAATCCGCACAATGGTCTCAATGCCGCGACGATAACGACAACCGTTCACACAATCAACGGACTTTGAACGAGGTTGAATTATTGACCTCTCTGAGGCTGGATGGTCAACCAGACGGATTGCTGTCCATGTGTCGCGGGACACATGGATGGTAGGCCGATGTTGGAGGCAATTCGCGAGTGAAAGATATCGATCTGCCCTCTGGTGTTCCGCGGTGAAACCACCATGAATGGTATAAGATAGTGGAAAGTAACACGTGTGTAAGCTGGCATAATCGTTGATGTAAGGCAAGTTGTACTTTTTGCAAATTTATTTTTTGTGCAGCTGAGATTAAATGGTGTAAACATAGACTAGGAGTGCTCTCTTATTATGTATTTATTTTCTGTACCGCTTAGAAACGAAAGAAATTAAAACAATCCATTTCAAAAAACAGTCGGTGAATGCAACATAAGATGGATGAAGAACGAAGTTCTGTATGTGCGAAGTTTCGAAGAACGAAGAAAAATAACTGTATTTCCAACAGATACTGTAGCATGCCACAATGTGAAAAAAAAAACAAAAAAAACAAAGCACTGCCATATCCCATCATCGTTTAACGCCAGATATTACTATTATGAACAGGAAGGTGTGGCTGCATGTTTTAAAATTTATGAAGCAAGAACCAAAGTTCACTTACATCTGCCCCTGGCATTTTAAAAGATGATTTCTTTTTACTTGTAACTCTCTATGGTGCATGTTTCTTCTCAGGTGTGAATGCATTTTCTCTAAACCCCCCCCCCCCCCTATGCCTGAGCTTAGCTGACTGGAGGGCAGTGCACACAGAGTGACTGCGGTAGTCCCTGCGATCTTCAATGATCCAACTATTAGTAAAATTTAAAAGTTGATCAAATTAAAATGCCCCCTTTTTCTCGGCCTTAAATTTATTACTGTTTCACCTTAGCTAATAAGTAAATGATTCGCCTTCTTTTAGAACTTACAAGAAAATCACGCGAGATAAAAGTCCTAGAGTAGCTTCCCCTAATTTTCTCGGCTGACATCGATTAGCTTCGTTGAGTTTATGCTCTGAATTTATTATTGTAACATATCTTATTAATAAGTAAATGCTTTATCATATTATAGAAACTGTATTTTAAGAAATTTATGCGGAAAATATTCACGAAAGTCCCGTGACAGTGTATGTTAAATGACGGGCGGCCAGGCCGACATTAATGACCAATCGTATAGAAATATGGCTGCCCATCATTTAACATACACCATCACGGGACTTTCGTGATTTTTTCCGCATAAATTTCTTAAAATATAATTTCTATAATACGATAAATCATTTACTTATTAATTAGATATGTTACAATAATAAATTCAGAGCATAAACACGACGGGGCTGATTGATGTTATCCGAGAAAATTAGGGGAGGCTACTCTGGACTTTAACCGAAAAAGTTCCAGTTATATGCTTGAATTTTCCGGAATTTCCAGCTTTGCATGTGCAGATACACATGAAAATCCTTCTGTTTGCTGTAGCCTCCCCAATAATGCTAATTTCATATGGAGGTGATGACAGACTGGATCATGGATGTTTGTAGACAGAGAAAATAGCTTCATGCTTTCGTTAAGTGCAATGGACAATACAATGTGTAACGATTTGTTTTGCATCCACCACCGCCTTTCCTTCTAAGAAACATCTTCTACCCTCTCCTCCTGCATAGTCAAAAATTTTTGCGAAGGAAATTGCCTGGAAAATTACGTTCATTTATCTTGAATCGACGATATCTATTCCTTCACCAACGCACGTTTCTGTACCACTAACGGCAGCCATAGTAGAACGACCGTGGCGCCCTCTATATTTCCTTTCACTCGGGAATGGCGAGAGGAAGGCACACACGCTTGAAGACCAGGCTCTGGGGCCCGGAGAAGCACGTCAGTTTGTACCGATAGGCGGTTACTGTTGGAAAAGTTACGAAAGTTTTCTTTCGAAAGACTTACTTCTACAGACGTTGGCAGTATTTTATCGGGAAACCTTGTTAGCTTAATTTTCCAAGATATGAATTAGGTAAGACATAATAAGTTGCAACGATTAAATATAAGAAAAGATCAACTTTACTGGACGAGAAAAATTCAAACGTACATTGAGGAAGACTTATTTCAATTTTATGCATGCAACAATCTTATTATACTCGATCCATCGTTAGCTTGCGCGGAATGTTAACAAAAGCACATGGTGAAGTGCAATTCTATTGGCTGATTGAGCCCTGCAACTTCCGTGTTCCTGGGCGCACACAAAAATGTAGTTCACAAAAGAAAACCTGAAAACTGACTTAAAACTGTAACAATCAGTTCTGAAAACAACTAAAATCATTAAATGTTATTAATTGGGCTGAAAAAGATAATAAATTACACATAAATTGATCATTTTTTTAAAGAAATATATTTAAAAAAATAGACACTGGAGAAATCTTCCTGCATGAAAATAGAAATCTTCTATTTTCATGCTCGAAGGGAGAAATCAAATCGACAACTCAAATGACAGGACAGAAATCACCATCATGGGATTAAGGGATTAAGTGATTAAAAGATTAAGATTGTTGTGCAGGAAAGAAAACATGTGTCTGGGGGCCCCAAGCACATTTATTTAAGATTTATTCTTCATGTAACTTATTCAAAAAATCGACGATATTTATGAAATTGATAATGATTATTCGAAAAGCAATTTAAGACCGATCATAACACATTCTGAGACAAACTGAATACAGTACATGGCGTTTATATGTCTTACAGCAAAAATCTATATATTAAAAAAAAAGCATAGAAGGTAATAAATTTCCAAATGAAGAGTATGACATACTCTCTGTTTTGTTTAATGAGTTGTGTATGGCATGCTTAATTTGGAAATTTATTATTACATTTTCTGTGTTATTTATATAGAAATCGAAATATATCAAAGGAAAAAATAATAATAAAATTCCAAACAAGGCAGGACAAACAAACCTTATTGATATATTAAATACTCCCACAGTCGAAATGTCCACAACAGAAATCGTCATATACCATTGTTTCAACAATCATTCATTGTTAATTTTTTAAAAAAACTGTAATTCCAACATCTGAGATGATTTTATGATGGAAAGCAAAAATAAAAAAATTGCACTTTCTTGCTATACTTTGGACCTCTCTATATAATTCAATATATACTTTTTGTTTGATAATTATTTAATATATAATTTACAATAAATAATATGTCATGATTTTCATAAATTAATATCTATCTTTTATAAAGCTTGTAAAAAATGTTTCAATGTTTTTTGATTAAATCATATATCGGATGATTTTCATAAATTATTTTTCGTACATAATGTTTATAAAATAAATATTTTATATAAATGTCTTCCTTGCTGTAGCTTTTCATTAAAATAGATACTTTTTCATAAATAGTAAAAAGCCCTAAAGACTTTCAATTGAATCTCTTGAGAGCATAAGGGATTAGTGGATTAAAGGACAGAAAGATAGGGATTCATCTGGCCTTGCCAAGCCATGTGTATCAGGGGGAAGCTAAATTGATTCCTCCAATCACAGGAGCCTGTGCAGGGATACGTGGTTATTTTTTGTTTACATCCCGCGCAAGCTTACGATGGATCGAGTATAATATATTGTTTTTGAACAATAGATGTAATTTTCCTTATTACTAGAACTTATGCCATCTATTGATTGCATTATTAGCTAATGTAAATGTTTAATAAGGTTAGCATAGAAAATTATTTTACTATAATTCTACAATTCCACCCCTTTCTGTGCTATACTTAAACTATTTACAATAATAACTTATTATGAAAAAAGTCAAAGTTTTCTTTAACTAGAATTTTCGTGAAGAAGTCCGCAATGTTGTTCTTACTATCAACTCAATCTAGGATGAAATTTCTATTTTCTAGTTGCTCTTGCACAAAACGATAGCGGAGATCAATATGCTTAGATCGGAAACGTTCAGTTCCATTATAAGCAAATTGGATAGCTGACTCGTCGCAAAACAGTTTTACAGTCCCCAGAGGTGGAAACAGTTCTTCACATTCTTCTAGAATTTGACTCAGCCATAAGAGTTCCTTAACTGTGTCGGACATAGCTAGGAACTCTGCTTCCATTGTTGACAGTGCGACACTTTTCTGCTTCGATGACCGCCAGGTTACTGGAACTCCAAACACGAAACCAATAAAACCACTAATTGACTTGCGATCATCCAGATCTATTGCCCAGTTCGAGTCCGTATAGAACTGTAAGACGTTCTTGCTGTTCGGCGTTAGTCTTATACGTAGATTCTTTGTAGTGGCAACATAATCCAGGACCTGCTCTAAACAGTTCCAATGCTTGATTCCTGGACTACTGTTGAATTGGGACAGTAGTAAAATTGAATGCAGAATGTCTGGTCTTGTCCGTTGA
>JAHWFO010052523.1:719617-744275 GCA_023313115.1 Rhysida immarginata | reverse complement strand
GGGACAGTAGTAAAATTGAATGCAGAATGTCTGGTCTTGTCCGTTGAGCCAATTACATCAGGGAACCTATTAACAAACGATAGGGTACCTGATTCATCTTTCTAGTGCTGGCATCATCTGTTGGACAATCTCGCCGACTAAACTCCATTCCAACCTTCAATGGGATGTAGATTGGAATCCCTTTCGCTGACAGGAACACATTTAAGAGTTTCTCAATGTATTGATGTTGGTGTATCCAGTATACACCATCTTCATCTTGTATAAACTGATAGGAAATTCCTCAAACGTCCAAGATTCTTAGGCACTAGCAATTCGATCAACTACAGCCTCTAAATTCGTTTCAGATTCTGCGAATACAGCACAATCATCGACATATACCATCACAACTGCTTGGTCTCCATACAAGAATGCACAATTTGTTGCTTGTAGTTTCTCAAAGCCTAACTTTCTAAAAGTTGAATCCAGTTCTCTGTACCATTGACGACCAGACTAATGGAGACCATAGAGTGCTTTCTTCAATTTCCACACAGTAGAGGGTTGTTGTGGAACATATCCAGGGGCTGGCTGCAAATAGATATCAGCATCCAAGTCGCCGTAGAAATATGCACACTTGACATCCAGATGCACGTGGCACCACCCCTTCAGGACTACTTGTACGATGAAGAATACAACCACCAAGATGAAATTGACTACAGGGCTGTAGGTCTCGTAGAAATCTATTCCTGGTCATTGACTGAAACCTTGTGCCACCAGATATGTTCGATATCTTGCAATTTTCTTTGGCTGATCACTGAAGTATTTCAAGGCAAACACCCAGCGAGATCCAACTAGTTTCACATTTTTTGGTTGCATGACTTCTTCAAAGAGTCCCCGCTGTTTCAAAGCTTCAATTTTTTCACTCATGGCTGACTGCCAGGAAGAAGATTGTGGAGATTCAAGAGCATCCTTGTAAGAAGACGGTATTTTAAGTTCTACACAATTTGCTTCTGGTCATACATTATCTGATGAATTCTCGGGGCCAATCGTTTTTCTACCTCGACTGAACGCAACAGTCCCAGTCAAGTTCTTTGTACTGAAGTCAAACTGCGATGGATCATAAAATATGTTGTTGGATCTGCAGTAGTTTTCAACTTCCCGTTTCGATCGTAACATCTCGCTGGATACGCAAACATAATAAATGTCAGGGCGTCCTGCAGATGCACCAGACTTCCGTTCAACAACAATTCTTTCCCATTCATCAATTAGTTTTTTATTTGAATTGAGGTCAGATTTGGAATATGAAGAATCTCTGATCTTCACCGTTGGAGGCAAGGCTGATATGGATGGAGTTGGTGACTCCCTCTCCTTTATAACAGTCTCAGTGGGATCCTTTTTCTGGACATCTTCCTCGAAATCGCCATCAATATCCGAAGAAGTTTCTGATTCCTCTCTGTAATCTGAAATCGGTTTCCAGTTATTTTCTAAGTACTGCTTCTTTGCGTTGCGAAGCACCTCCATTCCAAGTCTGCTCTCATCAAATTTGACATGTTTAGATTCCTTGACACTATTGTCATCTGGAAACCAAATTCAGAAACCTCTTGTATGGAAAGCGTAGCCAAGAAGAACGCTGAGGCGAGCTCTTCCCTCCAATTTGCTGCTCGTCTGTTTTTCTAGATGAAAAAAAGCTAGGCATCCAATCCGCTTCAAATGAACTACTGTTGGTTTCCATCCAGACCACAACTCTTCTGGAACGCTGCCTCCAATTACCTTAATCGCTGTACGGTTTCTTAAGTATGCAGTCGTTTTTCAGCAACTCTCCCCAACAACGATGAGGTACTCTGGAAGCCTGCAACAATGTTCTAACTCCTTCCAAAAGTGTCTGGTTGAGACGTTTGACAACGCCGTTCATCTGTGGTGAATATGTGTTAGTTTGTTCATGTTTGATGCCAAGTTTTCCCAATTCTTCTTCAAATTGTTTGGAGCAAAACTCTAGACCATTATCTGTTCGAAGGCAGACGATCAATAAACCAAGTTGGCGTTCGCTGTAGATTCGATATTGCTGAAACCATTTCAACACATCGCTCTTCTTTTCCATGGTGTACACTGATACATGGCGGCTGAAATCATCTACGAACGAGACGAAATATGAAGCTCCACCTTGAGACTTTGTTGGCACCGGGCCCCACACATCGCTGTGAACTAATTCTAAGGGCCTGGTCGATCTCCTCTTTTCTAAATGCGGGTGGCTGGCCTTAGTTGATTTTGCAATGCGACAATCCACACATGTCGAAAAATCTCCTACTGGTTGGCCCAAACCTCGAACAGCTTCATCTTTGGCCATTTTCTTAATTGTGTCAACATTTGCATGTCCAAAGCATTCATGCCAAGAAGTCAAGGTTCCACGTTCTGCTAGACTCGCTTCGGGCTGCTTCTTTGTAGTATAGTCTTTATTACTTCTAATACAGTCCGTTTTCGATATGTCAACATGGCCTTGAATGATGAAAAAATTGCTCTTTAACGGTGCTTTGAAGATGAGTTCACTTTTCTTTTCGTGCACAAGAAGATCGATTCCTTTGAAATTAATTTTATAACCTGCTTCTAAGACAAGTCGTGCTGATGAAAGATTTCGACGCATGTTGAGAGCATGATAAACATTTCTAAAGGTCAAATCATATCCAGCAGAAGTTTTGAATTGGACATTCCCCTTTCCAGCAATCTTTGATGGACCCTCACACATATCTACCGTTCCATCATGAACTCTGGAGTATATGTTGAAAGCCAGTCGCTATTCACACAAATATGGTGCATAGCTACTGAGTCTAGTACAAAAACTTGTGATTGCTGAAGCAAACATTGCTCCTTTTCTGCCAGACTTCAATCGCAGTTGCATCTTCTCCTTCGAAGAAGACCCATTATCCTCTGGGTACTCCTTGGTAGAAAGTCCAGGCTTGTGACCTTTGAAACAGGATTCTGATGATTTCTTTCCAGACTTCTTAGATGATTTTCTCCTTATACTCGAGGGTAAAGACTCTGTCTGTACAAACATTATCCTCATCACGATGCCTCAGACCATCAAATTCTACTAATAACATTTCACGAACCTTTACAGAGTTTAAATCCGTCTGTGGAAGATGGTACAGTTGTTGAACGACGCCATCATACTCTGCCGGAGGTCCGCTGATCATTTGAAAGGCGTATTTGTCATCTTCAACTTTCCTCCCAGCATCACGGAGATCCTTGACAGCGTTGCTCACTCTGCTAAGGTAAATGGCCATCAACTCACCCTCCTTCATCTTGAGGTTGATGAAATTCTGGCGAAGTACTGCGACTCGAGCCAGAGAAGTGGGCTCCATAGCATTTCATGCAGATTAGCGTCAGTTTCATCCTTCAAGAGTTCGTGTAATTCGTCCTCCTCACAATGTGGTTAGTTTCACAACGACAGTTTATCTATTGCGAATCCACTGGTCGACCCGGCCGACATCGATTAAAGTTCCATGTTTTTAATCGTTTTACAATTTGTAAAACCGAAGAAAACAAGCAGTATCGGTTTCGAGAATAAAATACACAATTCACTATTAAAAGATCGCCAAATATTACACCCATCTGGTTCCATGCAAGTCTGGCGTGGAAGCACAAAGGCCTACCGCAGTGGAAGCGTGCTGGGCCCATAACCATGTTGGAAAAGTTACGAAAGTTTTCTTTCGAAAGACTTACTTCTACAGACGTTGGCAATATTTTATGGGGAAACCTTGTTAGCTTAATTTTCCAAGATATGAATTAGGTAAGACATAAGTTGCAACGATTTAATATAAGAAAACATCAACTTTACTAGAGGAGAAAAATTCGAACGTACAAGGAGGAAGACTTATTTCAATTTTATGCATGCAACAATCTTACTAATACATTGTTTTTGAACAATAGATTTAATTTTCATTATTACAAGAACTTATGCCATCTATTGATTGCATTATTAACTAAGCTAATATAAATGTTTAGTAAGGTTAGCATACAAATTTATTTGACTATAATTCTACAGATACTGCGAACAGCGCTAGCGGACAGAACCATTACCTTACGGCAACTGCGCGACAACATCACTATTCCCGGTACTACTCCAGTCTCAGTAGCGACAATAGCACACCGGTTACACGCCGCGACAATGTCTGCCAGGCATCCATTGTTGTGTCTTTCTTTGACACCTGAGCATCGCAGTGATACGACTGCAATGGTGTCGTGAGTGAGTGGACTGGCGAATGAAATGGCGCCTGGTGGTCTTCAGCGACATGCCGCTTTTGTTTGGACACCGACGACAGATGCGGACCCGTGTGGCGCAGACCATTGGAACATGCCAACGAACAATGCATCGTGGACCAACACCCGGGATCATGGGCTAGTGTGCCATCGGCTACGATACCAGAACACCTTTAGTCACCATCCAAGGCACCGTGACAGCAGCACCGTACGTCAGAGATTCTGCAGCCCATATCACTGCCCTTTCTGTACAGCATACCTGGTGCAGTCTTCAGCAGGATAACGCCAGACCGCACACAGCAAACATGAGCATGGCCAGTCTGCATGATGTCAACCGCCTGTCATGGCCCGTGAGGTCCCCAGACCTATTGCCAATTGAGCACGTGTTGGACATGGTGGGACGTCATTTACAATCACCCTGCAATCTCCATGACCTGACACAGCAGGTTCACCAGGCCTGGGCAGACATACCCCAAGATGACATTTGCCACCTGTGGCTACACATGTGGCTGGAACAATGCATCGCCGCTAGAGATAATGCCACAACCTACTGATGCCGCTTTTAGTTGGGACACCCTTTACAAACGAGTGCACGTCTTGGCTCCATAACGTAATAAAGGTGTGTTCAGTTGTATCTCTTGCTGTATACGTGCTTTTGGCTCATTCGGATAACTCCTGGTGGATGGGGCAATTTCATTGCAAAGCAGTGTACGTCGTTAGAACTTGGCGACTACAATTACGATTAAAAACATTTGATTATCCAGACTGTTAAAAGGTTGGATTTCTTCCGCTATTTTGATACTACTCAGCCAGATAGAGCCCTACTTTGAAGTCACACAGAATAAACAAAGCAGTTGTTATTTTAGACAGGATCTTCTCAACCACACTCTGGCAGTTAGACATGCTAAAGAATATCAGGAGGCTAAAAGAACCAGTGATTGCATTTTTGTATCTCTTGACTCTGACTGGTTGATTACTGAAAATATTGTGGTCGTATAATTGCCACTTAGGTTAACACCTGATTGGTTGATTACAGAGAAGGGTGTAGTGATGTAATTGGTTGTTAGGCCAGGACGTGATTGGTTGTTTAAGTGGTCATTATAGAGGTTTAGATACATACGAGATCGAAAATGCTGGTTGCTGGTCACGTTGCACAGGTGGTCATTTCCCATGTAACTTCCTGTGGGACCAAGCAAAAGTGGCCGTTAGCACAAGTTTTACTGTATTTGCTTATTTTTCGATGATATTAGTATATGTTATTATTATATCAAGCTTTCCATATTACCAAGATCTTCGTATTATAGGATTAAAAATTGTCCAGTATTTCTTGGTATACAACTCCTTTTGTGCTCTTACTTGATAGTTTTCTTCATATTGATCTGAAGAAAAGCTTCATTCTTCTCTCCAAACTCATGGATATGACTCACACAACCTCATTTCCTCACTAAAGATGGTTTAACCCAATCGTCCACAGTCCAAGATAGATGTTGTCGACACCATTGCAAACGTTTCTTCTTCGTGGATTGTGAGGAGTGGTTTTATTTTCTTTGGAACACAGGATTTCAGCCCCAGTTCATCAAAATATTGTAATATTGTTCGTGAAGACACACAAACTCCATGCTTCGTCCATTTTGCATGCAGTTTCTTGTATGTTTTGAAGGGTTCTTTTTTCACAATATGATGAAGAGGTGGAATGTTTGCACCAACAGTTTCGTCTCTTGTCTAGGAATCTATTTCCTTCACCATGCTTTTTCAGAATTTTGATACAGCTGACTGTGAACAATTGCTTATCTTAGCAATTTCGGTTTGAGTTGTTCCATCGTCTCGGAGAGAGAAAATTGTTGTCTTTTGTAATAGTGTAAGGTTGTTTCTCTTGCCTATGATTGGTCACATTCTTGCTGATGCTGCTTCTAGGGCTATATATATGGCCCCCATGCACTACTAATTTGCATTTTCAGATATATGAATTTCTTCCATTCCTAAGATACAAATATTGGATTATTCTATTATTTTGTTGGGCGTATTCGATTATTCCATTATTTTGTCCTTTGAAATTGTTTTTTCCTTAAAAAAAATAAAAAGAATAAATTCTAAACCCTTTGTTGTTTAGTTCTACAGACATGTTAATTTGATATATAAAATTTTTAGAGAATTTAATTGGTAATTCTTGGAGAAGAACATGAAGAAAGGAATGAGCACCTTAAAGCACACTATCTCTCTGTATTTTGTGTGTGTGTGTGTGTGTGTGTGTGTGTGTGTGTGTGTGTGTGTGTGTGTGTGTGTGTGTGTGTGTGTGTGTCTGACTTGTATATCACAATTGAAGTGAAATTAATAGCATCTAGTAAACATTAAATTAATTTTTAAATGGTACTTAAATTAAGTCTTATTAAATCTTGGTGTCTTTGTCTTCTTTAAATAGAATGTTGGACCGAGTATTCGTTCAGGTCCTGGATTCTGTCCCCGAATCAATGCTACAGGAGTTGGTGGAGCTACAGAAATCCTTGTACCTTATGAAAGTGTTATGAAGATCAGCGTTAAGGTGGATAACATGGCGGTAAGTGAACTGAAAAAAGTCTATTCAGACAGATTTTTGGAAGACTGAGTATATATTTCATAGAAGGTGAATAACAAACTAACTTAGGAAATTATTTTCCTATACTACACTGCTTTGCAATGAAATTGCCCCACCAACAAGGAGTTATCAGACCTTATCCATGTTTAGTGAGGGGGGGGGGTCGTCTACCTCCGACTAGTAAACGATTAAATGCATGCTCATGGGACATTACCATTTGGATAGATACAGGGTGTCCTGTATAGGCTCATCAGTTGACACCTGTACGAGACGTTCCATGCAGTAGGGAGGAAGCAACTGCCTCTTGAACGTACAGTACTGTAATCCACACAACGGTCTCAATGCCACGACGACGACAAATACAACCGTTCACGCAATTAACGGACTTTGAACGAGGTCGGATTATTGGCCTCTCTGAGGCTGGATGGTCAACCAGACGGATTGCTGTCCATGTGTCGAGGGACGCACGGAGGGTAGGCCGATGTTCGAGGCAATGGCGAGAGGAAGGCACACATGCCAGAAGACCAGGCTCTGGGGCCCGGAGAAGCACATCAGCTCTTACCGATAGGCGGATACTGCGAACAGCGCTAGCGGACAGAACCATCACCCTGCGGCAACTGTGCAACAACATCACTATTCCCGGTATTGCTCCAGTGTCAATAGCGACAATAGCACGCCGGTTACACACTGCGACAATGTCTGCCAGGCGTCCATTGTTGTGTCTTCCTTTGACACCTGAGCATCACGCGATACGACTGCAATGGTGTCGTGAACAAGTGGGCTGGCGAATGGAATGGCGCCCAGTGGTCTTCAGCGACGAATCCCGCTTTTGTTTGGACACCGACAACAGACGTGGACGGGTGTGGTACAGACCATTGGAACGTGCCAATGAACAATACATCCGGCATTGCCATCGTGGACCAACACATGCGATCATGGTCTGGGGTGCCATCGGCTACAATACCAGAACGCCTTTAGTCACCGTCTAAAGCACCCTGACAACAGCATGGTACGTCACAAAGATTCACCAGCCCGTATTACTGCTCTTTTCTGCACACTATACCAGGTGCAATCTTTCAGCAGGATAACGCCAGACCGCACACGGCAAACATGAGCATGGCATGTCTGCATAATGTCAACTGTCTGACATGGCCCGCGAGGTCCCCAGACCTATTGCCAATTGAGCACGTGTGGGACATGGTGGGACGTGGTTTACGATCTCCATGAACTGACACAGCAGGTTCACCAGGCCTGGGCAGACATACCCCAAGGTGACATTCGCCACCTGTATGATCACACCTGAGGCTGGAACAATGCATCGCCGCTAGAGGTGGTGCCACTTTTCGTTGGGACACCCTATACTAATGAGTGCACGTCTTGGCTCCATAACGTAATAAAGGTGTGTTCAGATGTATCTCTTGCTATGTACTTACTTTTGGCTCATTCGGATAACTCCTTGTGGGTGGGGCAATTTCATTACAAAGCAGTATATTATGTACAATAAAAGATGAACAGGTTGAAATGAAAACTCTTTATTTACTGTAGGCAAACAGTTTAGATTTTCTTCTTTTCATTTTAATTACTCAGTTTTTTTTCTACGTTAAGAGGAGTTCAGTATCAGATAATCAAATTTCTGGTCAAATTTTACAAATTTTGAAAATTTTACTTACCTTTAACATCTTTATTATCGATCTACACACACGTTTTTTTTTTAAATTTCACTATTATCACAATCAAAAAATAGTTTTTCTGGACCCTCCTCCCCCTACTTCAATTTCCAGTCTAGCTATCATCTGCCATGATGTGAAAAAATACACAAAAAATGGATGAAGAATGCACAAATCAGCGTTATTTTTTATTTTTAATTTTTTTTTCAAAGTGAGGCTTTTTGATCTAATAGATACTATGTTTTTTTTGTGAGCCAATCAAATAAGTTGTTCTAAACAGCATGTTTGCTTATTACAAAAAAAAATAATAATTTTGTAATCTATATACATTGAATGACCAATTTATTAGAGACACCTCGCTAATAGCGTGTTGCACCTCCTTTAGCAGCGAGAACTGCCTGAATACGTGCTGGCATGGATTCAACAAGGTGATAAAATCGTTGCGGAGGAATAGCAGCCCAGGCTGACATCACAGCTTCCCGTAATTAGTGCAAGTTGGACGGTCGTGTGGGAAGGCGTCAAATGGTTCTTTCCACTTCCTCCCATAAATGTTCGAGCTGGGCACTGAAGCAGGTGGAAGTCTGCGTCATGTTTCTCGAACCAGTCCAAGACCATTCTAGCACGGTGACAGGGAGCATTGTCCTGCTGAAACTGTTCGTCACCACCAGGGAACACAGTCATCATGAACGGGTGTACCTGATTAGCAACAATGTTCAGGTAGTGTGTCCCATTCAGGGATGTGTCTATGGATATCAGAGTGCGTTATGGATACCAAGAGAAGACACCCCAGACCAGCACTCCTCCTCCACCCGCCTGTACTTTTGTCTGCTGACAGGATCGGTCCATGGCCTTGTGCTGTCTGCGCCAGATGTGCAGTCTGCTGTCCGCAAGATGAAGTAGGAACTGTGATTCGTCAGACCAGGCGACCTTCTTCCACTCATTCTGTGTCCAGTGGCGATGACACCGACGGTACCCTTACTGGCCACCTGTTAAACCCAGCTCAGTGCAAGGTGTGCCACATCATGTGCTCCGAAATGGGTTGGAATGCTCATTGAACTGCGCTGCAATTTGTTGGCTGTTCCCGTCCTGTTGCTGTGGATAATTCGTGCCAGTTGCCGTTGGCCTCGTTCATCCACGGCCCTGTTTTGTCCGGATTTGCGTTTGTTGGAGGTTGTTTTTTGGTATAACTGCCATTCACGGAATACCCTTGACACCGTTGCATGGGAAAACACGAGGAGGTTCGCGGTTTCCGAAATGCACAACTTCACCTGTCGAGCTCCAACGATCATGCCTCGTTCAAAGTCTGTCAAATCTTTGGATTTACCCATATTCAGTACACTTCGGCTGCTGACTGCAACTTGTGATCCAATGCATCCCTTTTATACAGAACTTCAGCCTGTTCCATTGTTTGGGTGACACTGGGAGGACGATCCATTTTCCGTAAGAGGTGTCTGTAATAAATTGGTCGTTCAGTGTACAGGTTGTGTAAGGTATTTGAGGACAGATTCACGTCAAGAAAGAAAACTGAAACAGAAGTCGATCTAATAACGTTATTATCGAAACATATCATGAGCATACACAAGAAACCTTCTTGTTATATGGCTATTCAATGAATCCGCCTTCAGCTTCTTTAACTGCTTAAATGCGAGATCGAAACCGTCGACATGCGCGAATCAAATGGTCATGGTTCATATTGGTCATTACTCGAGCAATGGCAGCTTTCAATTCATCTTTGGTGTTATGGGGGTGTTCATTGACCTCTCTCTCCACAACACTCCATACGTAGTAGTCCAACGGATTCAGGCCAGGGGAGTTAGGAGGCCAAAGGTTAGGGGTTAAGTGATCATGGAAGTTTTCAGCCATCCATTCCTGTGTCATGCGAGAATTGTGTGCTGGGGCAGAGTCTTGCTGAAACACGTAAGGCCTTCCGTTGCATATCGTGTCTATCCAAGGCTTAACATATGTTTCAAGGGTCTCAACATAGACCGCAAAATTAACTTTAAGGCCTTGGTGAAAGATATGTGGAGGCATCACATGTCCTTCACTGCTGACAACCCCTACAACCATGACAGTTGCAGGAAATTTCGTGTGCATGACTCGTGGCACTTCCGAAGGGTCTGCACATAACCATCTGTCATTTCTTCTGTTCACCTTCTGATCCTGGTCAAAGTTTTTTTCATCGGAGAAAATCCACAGAAAATCAGCTTCACACAGATTTTTCAGCTTGTTTAAGAGTTTTTACGATCTGAGTAGGCGGTTTTCCTGTGTTTTGTCTGACATAAACTGACTTCTTCGCATAACACACGAGTGATATCTGATGTTTTCATGGAAAACGTTTCTGATTGTTCCTTCCGACACATGGAGATCTTTGGCAAGTGACCTCATGGATGTTCTGGGATTGTCATCGATGGCCTGCTGCACTTGCTGAATAAATTCAGGTGTTCTGATGATGTCAGAGCATGAGGCATGCTTTCTACACTTTGCTACTGGTGCAACATTGCCATCTTCGGTCTCCAACTCCTTCCGCATTTTGTGGACGAATGATCTTGTGACCTTTAGAAATTGTGATATCTCTAAATCGCTGTGCTCTGCTTTTATTGCCACGATTACTACATGTCTCTTCATGATTTGTGTTACTTGATGGCCTGCCATTTTGCTTTCTAGAAACTGAAAGGACATACAATTTACTATAGTGCAGCAGTAGCCAAACGAAGGTGTGTCCTCAAATACTTTACGCACCCTGAATATAAAGAAGACTGTTGTTTGTGGGTGGCTTTGTTTCTTATACAAATCTACATTTTTATTCCAATCTTTTTTTCTTTTTCTTATCTTTTATTTCTTCTTTTCAATGTTCTTTCATATTTTTCTACCTTTGACCCGATGCGCTTACATGTGGGACTATTTTACAGGGTGACTAGCGACCGGGAATTGTCAGGGAATTTTTTTTTTTTTTTTTTTAACTGGGAACAGTCAGGGAATCATAAAATCGAAAATTTTGAACAATGTCAATAATATTCTTTCATGACAGCCTTTTTTGTCTGCTGATAATCAGGAAAAATCAAGGAAAATTTAGGGAATTTTACGAAATCTTTTTGCTAGGCACCCTATCATTCCTAAACTTTTTTATAATTTCAATTTCATATGTGTCATCCTATTGCATTTTTCTCGCCGCCCCCTTATTATTTCCTATTTGTCCTCCGTCCTGTCCTATCCCAACAGTTCTTCTAATTAATCTCATTTGTTCTCTTCTTGTTTTTCAGCCAATACCGTATTACTATTCCCCATGCAAACTATATATATATAAACCCGTCTTTTAGTACAACTTTCATTACTTTAGGATAATTCTCTAATATTCTATTTGCTTTTAGAGAATTATTCTTTTTTGCTTTGATAAAGGATAGTCTCTATCCGAAACATCAGCTTTTTATTTTGATTTTGATTAGTTATTTTTGTTTATTATATCTTATTTTTTATTTGATTTGTATTTTTAATTAATAACTATTATTTATTTTAATGTCCCCTAATTCAGAATAAAAACATTTCGCGTCCCTGGGGGTGAAGGGGTAAATTTTGAAAATTTTAATTTTGTAGGGGTAAGGGTTAGACCCCATGTGTTATTTAGAAAGTTGTAGAGCATCGTGTAAAATGTGGGTTTAGCAAAAAATCCAGTGAAAAAATCTTATCCCCTGCCCTTTATCAGTGGGTAAAGTGAAAGGTATGCCTAGGTAATGTAGACAAAAACAGTAAAACTCATTAGAAAACTCATTCAAATTTCATAATGTTTTTCCTGGGGGAAAAAGCCTGGTCGAGTTTATTAGCTTTTTAGGGTAAAGACTCATTCATTCTCATTAATTTTCCAAATGTAGGCCCTACTGTTTTCTAATAAATATGGTTTTTGTCCACATCGGCTAGCCATACCTTTCACTTTACCCAGTCGATAAAGGGGGCAGGACATGAGATTTTTTCACCGGGTTTTTTGCTAAACCCACATTTTACATGATGCTCTACAACTTTCTAAATAACACATGGGGTCTAACCCCTACCCCTACAAAATTAAAATTTTCATAATTTACCCCTTCACCCCCAGGGACGCGAAATGATTTTATTCTGAATTAGGTAGGGGACATCAAAACCAAATAGTCAATATTCATTTTCCCCCCACCTGTTCCACTTGAGCCGTTATTTGGACCTAAAGACGGGACACCAATTATGAAACACCCTGTATACAGGGTGTTTCAAAATTATGTACAATAAATTTAGTGACATATTCTTCAGGTCAAAAGAAGACGAAAATGTTCTATAGCACTTTGTCTGGAAACGATTTATTTACGCGATACAGCCAACTAAACCCGTGGCTCCAAATTACAGGAATTGTTCAAAGTGCCCGCCACCAGCTCGCACGCACGCTTCGGCTTGTTGCATGAGCGACCGTCTGATGTCATGGAAGAGTTCGTCGCCAGCGTTACGAACGGTTTGGCATGCATTTTCAATTCGTTGTCGCAGATCCATAATGTTAGGAACTTCTGTGCTGTAGACGATCATTTTCACATGACCCCACAGAAAAAAGTCCAAGGGATTAAGGTCGGGTGATCTTGCAGGCCAGGCTACCGGTCCACCTCGACCTATCCACAGATTCGTGTATGCAGCATTAAGGTGTGCTCTCACAACATGGCTGAAATGTGCTGGAGCGCCATCATGCATGAACCACAATGTGGCGGCAACACATAAGGGCCATTTAAGTTATTTCCGACAATTCCACACCAAATGTTCATGGAGAAACGCTCTTGATGCGCTCGAGCTCTGGTAACGTGCGGGTTAGCATCTGCCCAATGGTGCTGGTTGGCAGAATTTACGATTCCTGTCCGGGTGAAGGTTGCTTCGTCCGTGAAAAGTATCTGGCTGAGACAACTAGGGTCTGCAGCATGATGACGTTGTATCCATTGGCAAAATCGTTGTCGGTGTGGATAGTCCGTTGAGTTCAGTGCCTGAACCAGTTGCAGGTGGTATGGATGCAAAAGCTGACGGTGAAGAATGCGCCAAACAGATGAGTGCGGAATGTGTACCATGGAAGAAATACGACAGGTGCTTGTCTGTGGTTCATCATGTATGATGTCAATTATCACATCCTCCTCATCCGGAGAATGTGCTACAGGCCGCCCTTGTCCTGTTTGACGGCCAAAGGAACCACGCTCCCTCAAATGTCTGTCGACAGATACAAATGTTCGGTTATTTGGCAAATGTCTATTCGGAAAGCGTTCTTGGTAGAGTCTTCTTGCTTCCACAGCATTTCCGTCCGCAAGACCATACATTAGGTGCATGTCAGTGTATTCTGCACTGGAATACGTGTACATGACTTTTTTTACGTAAATCGTAATGCGTATGTCAAAGCACGCAAACGTTCTGAAATTGATATTCCTAGTGGATGTACAGTAGTGAAACTACAGTAATGGAAACAACCGTACACAACTAATGGAACAAACCACTCAACCTAGTGTTGGGTCGAAACGCTGGAACTGCTAAAATATCGTCCGCTAACTACCGTGCTTCCCTGCTGTATGATATTGGATTACTCGCAAACAAATCGTTTCCAGACAAAGTGCTATAGAACATTTTCGTCTACTTTTGACCTGAAGAATATGTCACTAAATTTATTGTACATAATTTTGAAACACCCTGTATATATCTCATGACCAACAATGCAAGGCAAAGTTTGTGCAACAATAGTTATCAACAGTGGTATCAACATGCAATTCACAAACACTCTGCACGGATCAGCAATATATATCTCATGACTAACAATGCAAGGCAAAGTTTGTGCTTTATAAATAAGAATAAATTTGTAACAATGCATAAAATTCCTGTTATTCAGGCTTTTCTTAGAATTGAGAGTTCTTAGCACTTAACAATTTCTTGAAAATCTTTAAAAATGATCAGTAACTGGAGATAATGGAGAGTTAGCAGACTATTGAGAAAAAGTGGAAAGAGGACAGAGGAAGTAGTCATTTGACTCCGTGTTGTATCGAGTAAATGGTAAGCATGTCAGTAGAATAATCGGCGACCGCTAGACTCACAAAGTGATGAATGGTCAATTTTTTCTTCAAGATATCGAGAGCAGAGTGAGAATTGGGGATTGCAACAACATTAAGTGTACATCTAAAGTAAGATTACGTGACGAAGAAATTATTTAGGCTAGCTATGGCATACTAGGAGAGGTCCATCCACTGTGAGCATTAAAAACATTTTTTTTTTAGAATTTTCATTATGAATTTTTACTGTATCAATTCTTAGCGTTTTCATGTATTTATTTTTAAGATATTGCAAAATTTAATCCAAAAAAAAAAAAAATAGTCCGAGCCACGCCGGGGTTATCACCTAGCTTATTTGGTAGCATAGCAGATCCAAACATTTCATAAAAATACATTTTGATTATATTCTGTGTGAATATGAATATTTTGGAAACTGAGATGATGATCATGAGATTATTGAACGTTCGTTTCCAAGAATTATTAATAATGAGCATAAAATGTTGATGCAGTGACGGGACATAAATAAGGCAGCATCTATTGAGGAGGCAAAAGAGTTACACGTGTCTCCCTTGAGCTCCCTATCAAACATCAAGACGACTGGCAAAAATTTATGTGTATGGAAAGGAAATGGAACGAGTATTGGTCAGAGAAACTCTGCAGCTAAAACAGAAGAAGCGATATGGGCATTGGAAACATCTGAACAACGGGAGTTTCGAATAGAGCAAGAGGGTATAAGAGCTTCTACGTCAATGTTAAGAAAAACTTGGGTCTAAAGTATCCAGTGATGTTCCCCAGTGGTGAAGATGGAGATCATTTTAATCTGAGGCAAATCAACTAGAGGTTAAATGAGGTCCCGGTATATCACCTAGAATTCCTATTTTTCGGATTTTTCTTAGAATGGATAGCCCCTTCTCTCTGTGTTGTATTGACTGAGTTATTATTTAACCAATTTGGAGTTATAATTTAACTTTCTGAGATTGTTCTGTTTACCTACGAGTGTAAGTATCTTGGGTTTCGCTGGGTCGTCTGCTAGTCTATACATACAGGGTGTCCAAGAAGTCTGGTAACATGGCAGATACCTCAAAGCTGCCAGGTAGGCGAGATCTGATGAGTGTGGTTTATAGTTAATAGGGGGGTTGGGAATTCATTGCGACACTCAAGTTTGACTTTGACCCCCAAATTTAAGGTCATCCATTTGCTAACTCGAAAACAATTAAGATAGAGAAAAATTTCCAATTGCTACCCTGTAGAGCAACACCAGATTAGTCTAAAAACAATTTTTAATCACACACAGACCCTTGAAAGATTTTGAGAAAATGGGCGAGAAAGAGTCACTCAAGGAAAGAAAATTCCCAACAGTGTGCTTCACTGCAATTCAAATGTGATAGAAACCTCAGCCAACCTGACCTTGAGTTTGAAGGAAAAATTCTGCAACCTGGATTCGAATCAGGAAAATAATATATACCGTAAATCTTCTACTATAATGCGATTTTTTTTGGCCTAAAAAAGCATCTAAATTTGCTGGGTCCTATTATACAAGGGGATAAAAATCAGCCCTCCGACGACTGTGGCCAGAGGAGATTTTGTCCTGATAACATTACCGTGTATTATACATTAATTACATTGCATATTCAGTGTCCAGTTCATTATACAATAAATTAATTCACTTTTTATTCGAATTTCTCGTCGCCAACATCTAACAACATCGAAAATAACTTCTCCCAAACATCGATACTTCTAAATAGGCCTATTTCCAAACTGCCTCGAACCAAAGCCTACAAGAAAGCTTATGCAGTGAAAATATTAAACTGAATAAAGATTACTTGTCTTTTTATTAAGAAAATTGATGTACTGTTGTGTTTTTTTGTCGATGTGCAAGTGAGAAAGCTTTCCATCTCAATGTAGGGCTATAAACTTCCAAACTGCCTCGATGAAGACTGGGATACAGATGTCAAATTAACTGAGGAAGATTGGAAAGACCTGTTCGAAGACACAGATGAATCAGATTTTGAAGGTTTTTGAATATTAAATATCCAGACTATTTAAAAATAAAGATTTTTTTTCTGTATAAGTTTGCACATTTTATTTCTCGCGAGGAGTCAAAAATGGGGGTCGCATTATACAAGAGGATAGGACTTTGCCGATTTTTTTTTTTGGCCGAAAAAGTGGAGTCGCATTATACAATGGGTCTCATTATAGTAGAAGATTTACGGTAATTATTTATGTGCGACTTCATCAAACTTTCTGATGATTGGATAGGAGAAATTCTTGAACTGTGAGCTGGGTGCCTGCCGATAGACCAATGGTTGTCCGGGTGTCTGCGATAGACCAATTGGTAGAGGCGTCGACCATGACAGTCGAGTTTCCTGGTTTGAATCCAGGTCGCAGAATTTTTCCTTCTTTTTTTTTGATAGAAAAAATTATTATTAAAAAAAATAATTTGTAATAATGATAGAAATCCTGTTGTTTGGGCTTTTCTTAGAATTGATAGTTCTAAGAACATAACAGTTTCTTGAAAATCTTTAATAATGAACAGTAACTGTAGATATGGAGAGTTAGCAGACTATTGAGAAACTGAGCAAGTGGTAAGTAACCCAGTGATTATCGAAGTTCCCATGCTGCCGTCGACAATGCAAGCTTGTCAACCGAGGAAAGTGCGATTGCTAGACCACACAAAGGGATGAAAGCCCAAGTTTTGTTTCAAAATGTCTAGAGCAGAATACAAATTGTATCAACGGATTTCCAAGTAGTGAGTAAATCATTCAGTTTGTTTTAATTCCAGATAAAACAGACACAAACTGTCATGTGCACTACCACCCAAGTAGAGAGTGTCTTCGTCTAAGTTTCTGTTGTCATATGTTTCCACATCAACATCGGGAAATTGAGCAGGAAATGAGTATAATAGACGATATTGATTAAGCGGTCTCTTTCGAGGAGGCAAAGTTATACACTGCTCTCCCTTCAGCTCCCTAACAACAGTTAAGACTATTGGCGAAAATTTGTTGTTTCTTATACAAATCTACAGTTTTATTCCGATCTTGATGAAATTTTGCACACTTGATCTTCAAAGCAATACGAAGGTCACTGTCCACATCAAATTTCGAAAAATTAGTAATTATCGATAATAATCGATACTCATTATGATGGCTGGGCATACTAATAAGAGGTATCTCATGACCAACAATGCAAGGCAAAGTTTGTGCTTTGAAAATAAGGTTCAATTTGTAACAATGCATAGAATTCCTGTTGTTTGGGGTTTTCTTAGAATTCATAGTTCTTAGAACTTTACATTTTCTTGAAAATTTTTACAAATAAGCACTAACTGGAGATAATGGAGAGTTAGCAGACAATTGAGAAAGATGGGAAAGGTGACAGAGGAACTGTCCTTTCGCTCAGTGTTTCCAAGGAAACCGATTTAGTGATGATGCAACAATATTTTCAAAATGATGCGATGATATAACATTCATTACCAAGAACTATTAATTATTAGTAGGAAATGAGTATAATAGCACTATATGGATAGGGCAGCCTCTCTCGAGATGATACAAGTGTCTCATCTACAGCAGGAAATTGCAGAATTACTTAAAACCTATTTGTGTTATTATTTAACTTCTTGAGGTTGTTCTGTTTACCTACAACTGTAAATATGCCGGGCAACACTGGGTGCCTCTTCTAGTGATTTAATACAATAATACAAAAACACAACAACAGTACAGTATTACAAAATAATACAATATTACAAAAAATTATTAAATACTTGAATATGTATTTCGATAGCAAAAGCTGCCGTCATTCAGCAGACGGATGAGTGAGATAAGAAAAAGACCTTGTTATAATGGGTGTTCAAAAGATCTGTTACCAGTCTCAATATCACAATATCTAATGGGAATTTTGAGGTTTCGAAAAAATTATCTTGCATGAAATCAGGTGTGGGCTTTTCAACAATGAGCTTAATTTTGACCTTCGGATTTAATTTCAGGGCCAAATTTAATGCATAATGAAAATTGTAAGAGATAGAAAAAAAAGTCACTTGGAAAATTGTATGAGGAGTAGTCATGAAGTTTTAATTATCACCTCGAAAAAATAAAGCTACGTATTTAATTTTTATTTGTATGCAGGTAGATGTCTGTAGTCCTGGTGCCTATTGAAATCCTCGTGCCACAGTACTGAAGCATGCTGCTAGAGGGACCAAAAGAAAATGGCGCAGCCCACTGAGTATCGTGCGGTGATTCATTTTCTGCATTTTAAGGGGAACAACGCTGCAACAATCCATGCTGAGTTGGTGGAAGTGTACGGCAATAATGCACCATCATATGACACAGTGGTTAGGTGGTGCGGATGCTTCAACTGTGGACAAACAAGTCTGAAAGACGAAGAACAAAGTGGCAGATCATTTCTCCATTAAGAACTGTGAATTGCAAGAGAATTGGAGGCCCTGGTTCTCGAAGACCGACATATCACAATCGCGATGATAGTGGATAAATTGAAACTCCGTCATTGATCAGTTTTCAACATTTTGCACGACATTTTGAACATAACAAAGATCCTTGCCTGATAACGATAACACCCCAACTCATTCTGCACAGAACACACCCACAGATACTGTTTCTTTGGGCTATCAAATTTTGATAATATCCATGCTGTCCAATATTAAGAATAAAAACATAACAAAAGTTCTGGTTAAGCATTAAGGTAGTGTTTTAATCACCGACGCGTTTCGATTACATCATCTTCACAGGTAAACAGTTACAAAGTTGTGTGAACACAATCAATGGAATTTAAAGCATATAGAATATAGTGTTCACCAATCAACTAAATTGTTGACCAGTGGACACATATGCCGTATCGAGTAGAGAGCTACTTAAAAAGCTGGACCGAATAGAGGAGTACTTATGACGTCGCGTCCTATCTCTGTTCCCGCTTTGGAATTTGTTTACCACGTCCAGGATTATATCTTTCTCAAAGTCTATTTGATTGTTTAATAGGCATTTCTGGTCCTCTTGGTGACATTTTCTTATTTCGAGCGCTTCATAGACGAGTATTTGTTCCGGGTTCTTGGCTGTCTTCAAAATTACCATGGTCTCTTGTATCAGTAACATCTGGTGCCCATTTTTAATCAGATGTTCTGTGAAAGCTGATTTATTATCTTTATTAACCCATGATCGTCTGTGTTCTTTAAATCACTCAATAAAGGATTGTTTCGTGGATCCTATATAGTACATGCCACAATCTGGGCACATTAATTTAAAGACTCCGCATGTTTTGAAAGCATCTTCAATCGTATTTTGTCTTATAGCATTCAGCAAATGTTTGCTGTTATTTCTTCGTCCTGAATGCAACTTCTAATCCGTAATTACGGAATAAGTTTGCGATCATATTTATCATGAGAATCGAAGACTAGGAAGAAGAAATTGTAATTAGGCCTAACAAAGACTTTAAATAAATTTATTTCTGATATATTGTAAGTTTAAATGTAATGAATAAATTGTTATATGATTATTTTTTTTTGCATACTTCTCACTTCTTCATTTTATGGGAATATCTAAAAAGTCTAAAGCCTTTAAAAATCAGACAACCATAATGCACTGCGCATTAGAACAAATATGGCAGAGCACTTCCTGATGCTGAATCGCTATCTTAGGTACATAAATTGTGTATTATGTACTGGAAATTTTTTCCAAAATCATGCAAAAATGTATATAAATTATTTATATATTTTTTTTAAATTCTTAAGAATTTTCCCAAAAATTATGGTATATAAATTTTTTAAAAGTGTATCACCAATTAAAAAAAAATAAATAAATAAAAACTATTAAACACGCAGCTTGTTATGCCATTCATTTTGTCTACTGCATAAGTGTATCACCGATTTTATTGGCATGTTAGAAAATAATAATAATTATTAACTGGAGATACGTCTCCAGTTGAGGAAAAATCATGGCATGTTAGAATTAAATACCTTTAAGTACAGTGAAACCTGCTTAAGCCGGAATCGACTGGGACCAAAAGATATTTCCAGCTTAGACAGGTTTCCGGCTTCTACAGATTTTTGAAAAAAAAATAAATTTTTTTTTAATTTTATCTTATCGTTTATTTAATAAAATATGATATAATTAAGTTAATAATGAATTTAGTTAATACATGTAAAATATTACATATTATAATTCCCTTTTAGCCAGTGTGACTTCCAGTGTACTGGAAGTCACGTGTGTCCGGCGAAGGAGGTTGGGGGTAGGAAAATGCTCTGTTAGTATTTTATGTATAGCTTCGTCACCGTTTTGAACGATTTTAATATACGTGCGTGTTTTGATTAGCTTATAGGTGATAGTTTTATTGTATTGCTTGTTAAAAGTAAATGCGTGTGAAGCGGATTGTTTTGGATGATAATGGTTGTGGAATGCGTTGTGAGCAATCGTAGCTGATACTCTGTTGGAGCGGCAATTGTTAGGTGTTTTCTGAGAAGATTGCTCAGCCTCCGGCAGAGTATTGTTGCGATCGCTTTCGTGGAAAATAAGATGCGTGATTGTCAGGGACGAAATGTCATATTCAGTCTCATCTAATTTAAAACAAGAAACCAGAGAATTTTATGTAACTGCTTATGACTCTCTTTCTACATGGTTAAGAAAGATTTCAAATATTAGTGTACACAGAACCACCTACAAGGAATAAGGTCGAAGTAACGTGCCAGTACACTCTAACCCATTTAATACGAAATCCTATGGAACCAAAAATCTTTTCGTAATATCAGAGAAAGACAAAAAATAGACAATTTTTATCTTTTATTGTTATTCTGCGTTCTGGACAAAATAATCCGCTATCATAGTTTGTTTACTCTTAACAATTAATTTTTTGCTTACATAATCATTCCATTTATAAAAATAATTTAGCAATTCATCCAAAGCATCATCTTGGGATAAGAAAAACTATCTTAATTCATTCAATGCAGTATGCGCAAGCATCCTTTAAGAAAATACACTAAAAAAAAAAGTTGCACGTTTGCATGCTCAATTCCTTAGGAAAATTTTTTATTTGCGGGCCTCGATTAGATTTATTAGTAATGCATGCTTGAAATGGAGTAGCCGAAAGTATCGATGTTCAAAAAGTTTTGGCCATCGAATTTTCTAACGTATTAATCGAAATTTTATATTAATGTATTATAATGAAGGAACATGTCTATATACTAGGACATTTATTATTTCCAAAGGGGTTAGAGTATTTAAAAGGAATCCACTATACGATCCACGTGCCATTATTATAGAATCTTTCAGAATAGCGTTGGTTCAATTACAAGGGGTTAGAATAATCAAAATTATCACCGTAACTTGCTTAACTTATAAAAGCAAATTATCCGTATTTGTGGCTTTTGTAAAGAGTTTCACAGTATGAAATTCAAACGATCTCATTGTTATCCAGGGCCCAATGCCATAGTTAGCAATAGCTTCTCTGGGATAGCAATGGCAGTGGAAGTTCTTAAAATGTTAATTTCTGCGTAATTTCTTACGTTAATAAACAATTCTGAACTGTAATATTAAAAATATTAGTTTAAAAATAAAGGTTGTGATCATTTTTACATGTTTATTATGGAATATTGCTGATCTTGTACTTAGGCTTAAAACTGACAGGTTTTTAACAGCCGCTCTTCTACCGGGAGGAGGAATAATTTTTTTTTTTCCAAATCTGAGATTACGATTTTGACACCTTCTTTTCACGAAAAAACCTCTTATTTAATTTAAAAAACCTTGTTTTAAACAAAGAAATTGCCAAAAAATTTTTGGAATAACCGTATTTTCATTAAAAATTGTTCGTATTATTGGGGCAATTTTAAATGTAAATTACATCGATGGAGTCGGGCCAGAGAATAATTTCATATTAAACGGGATTTTGTATTAGGAGAGTTCGTAATAAGCAGGTTAGAGTGTATTTAAAGGAAAGAGGTGTTTGATTCAATATGATTTAATCAAATAAGAAAAGTTAAAAATATGAATGAGAAATTTGCAGAATGGAAGGAATCAGGCATAGTTTGTCATAAAAAATGAGTTGCTGTTTTCAGCATTGTCAATATAGTGAACAGTACTCAGAACTTTTAAAAATATGCCAATATATCTTTTCTATTCCCTCTCACAATGCAAATGTAGAAAGCGTTTTTTCACTAATGAACATTCAGTGGACTGATGGACGAAACCAATTGTAGAAGCTATCTTGCAAGTTCAAACAAACTATGGTTTTACGTGTGCTGAATTTTATGAATATGCTCTGTCGAAAAAACAATTGCTACAACAAGCAAAATCAAACAAGAAGTTTCAAGAAAGATTTTTTTTTCATTTATGAATTGGGATCCAATACGTCCATCCAGGGACTGTATGGCCAGAGGCTGACGAGTTGAGTCCCTGGATGGACCTGGATTCACGACGGTCACTCTTCTCCGGTGTCCCGGTTTTCTATTTTGGAAATATGGTAACCCTACTTATTACTGACGTCAGGAATAAGTAATGCCTCGTTTCATGTTTGTTTCTGATTGGTTGAACGATGTTTTTTCATTTACGCATGCACCAGTTTCCTTCTTCTTTCGTGCCGGGCACTATAATAAATGAATTAATGTAGTAGTAATTTATTTTTTCTTTAGCCCTGGAAGGCTAATCATTAGTCGATTTGTTAACACTTTTATAACCCTCATAATATTGACTTTTTTTAAGTTTAGTTAAAAAAATTTCCACTTATATATCAGTGGGCTCTTTATATACAGGGTGTGTTCACAAAGTTTCAAGACTCGTCTCAGAAGAAAAAAATTATTAAACATTTTTGTACAGATAACTAAACATCTTCGAAATATGACCCTTGGGCATCAACACAACGCTGCCAGCGTTTTTTCCATTGTTCATAGGCCCCCCCGGTACTCTTTGCACGGAAGGCTGTCAAGGGACCTCGTCGAAGCTGCCTGGATCGCTGAAATCCTTTCGAATTGCTTCCCTTAATTCGGGGGAACAGAAAGAAGTCGCTGGGGGCCAGCTCGGGGTGGTAGGATGGCTGAGACCGTGTTGCCACGTTGAACTTGTCCAAAACTTCGCCGGCGGCGAGCGACGTGTGAGGGGGCGCATTGTCACGGTGAAGAACCCAGTTGTCTTTGGTTTCCTGGCAGACGCAGCAGGCTCGATCCTTCAAACGCTAGAGCATTTTCGACTCTAAATTTTTGACGCACTCTCAGAGTTTTCGACAGGGATCACTGACACGCACTCAAGCCACTAGCGATCTGCTCACTCCAGTGTCTCGAAAGTAACTGCCGCTGGTGCTGTCGGTTAGCTGACACCCCCCCATTGCTATTGTAATTGTAACAATAAAAACTACTTTTATTTTAGAGGAAATTGACCAAACGCGGGACCCCATTTTGCTCGTGACATGTACTGACAAAACTACGGAATAAAAAAACATGAAGAAAATGTGGAACACATGCCTAATTAAGTTACGAGGGTGAGTCAAATAAAAACTGTAAAATTGTAATTAAAATTCCAAATTTCGCCCTACAGAGTTGTAATTCTGCAAATGTGTTAAAATTCAGTTATAGAAATATCCGGTAGGTGGTAGGAAAGTAGAGACATGGCCGCACCACTTCAAACATGTACCAAAGAAGTTTATGAATGGTGATGCATGTTTGTTACAGCAGTAGTTTATGAATGGAGTGTGAAGTTCACAAAAGTGTGACAGCAAAATTAGACGCCCCTCGCGCAGGTCAGGCACAACGAGTTGTGACGCCAGAGAATATTGCAACAGTTGAAGCCTTAGTGTTGGAAAAATGGCCGAGTAACGATTGATAGACATAAGTCATAGTTTACCGCTCCACATCATTTTAATAGGTTTCACTAGCTTCACTACACAAAAAATCAGATAATTGAACGCTGTTTTTCTTTGGTGGATGTTTGAAGTGGGGCGGCCATCTTTAAACTGCTGCTGTGACATTGTTCGCTTGTCTCTACAACGATTTTGAATGGATCTGCAGAATTACAACACTGTGAGGTGAAATTTGGAATTTTAATTACAATTTTCAGGTTTTCATTTGACTCACCCTCGTACTTATTCGCACTATTAAAAACACCATAAAATAAATCATTATTTAAAAAAAATTTTTTCCCCCAAAACATTACTCTTTTACCATTTCAAAAAAAAGTGCT
>JAHWFO010052523.1:671841-710399 GCA_023313115.1 Rhysida immarginata | reverse complement strand
TTAGGCCCCCTGTGTATTCTATGCAATTCCCTATGGTGCCATCTGGTGATCAGTTTAAGTATCCTTGTACATCTATCCTTATCACGGGGGTTTGGTTCCAAAAAAACATCATAAGATAAGCAAAACCGTGGTAAATGAATAATAGGACCTATAGACGGGGTGCGCAGGAAGTAGGAACGCGCATGCACCACTTTCTGTGCCTTTCTTTACTTCTGACCATAGAAATGTCTGAGGCAGAAAAGAGTAAACAACGAACGAATCAACCAATAAACATGCCGTATTGTGTTGCTCCTTGTTCAATCAATTCGCAAAACGCAAATTAATTGAGTTAAGTAACGTTTCATTGATTTCCCTGTACCGTTTTATGATCTCCGACTCGATAAAAAATTAATGATAAATCACGGCACTCTGCAGTCAGTCTGAATTATTTCGACTTTTAGTCACAGCCAGCAACGAAAGTGCAGTTATTTTGAAACTGGAAATACGTCTAGGCACGATGTAAGCTAATGTTTGTAAACACGCACCCAGTCTATAGGAAAAACAGGGTTTCGTCCAGACCTCAAACTGTCTTCCAATTTATAGTGAAACTCCACCTATCCTCTCACTAACTGCAATGGGCCTTTTGCCCGCTCACGAGATTTCCTGTATTACGTCATCCCATGCGCGATTGAAACCGAGGCTGGAGGGAAGAAAATCCCATGATCTATAAGAAGAAGTAAAGTGGTGTCGCGGTTTTTTATATTTTATGGTTCAATTTTGTACAAACTTTTTGTGCTTTGGCCTTTATAATAATTGCATTTCATAAAATACAAAATTGCTATCATCACATACCATTATATAGTAAATAAAAATAAAATGAAAATTTTTTAATTCAGTGGTAATAAGCTTTTTGTGTTTAAATAAAGATCAATTTAATTTTAACTTAAAATGTTCAATTACAATTAAAGATAAATAAAGAAAAATAAAAAGCACTTTATGTTTGCATAATATATAAACGTGCAATTACTTATTCATAATGCTAATCTTCATTATGCCGAGTATTTATAAAATGATGGTATTTTTTTACGAAAAGAATAAATTCAATTTTTTCCAAAAAAGAAATCAAGTTTTAATTAAATTACTGTATAAATTTTCCACATGAAAATATTTTAAGTCCATGCTCTTAAAAATAATTTTTCATAACATTACCTTCAAAATCAAAAATATAAGATTCTGAAAAAAGTTATATGCCTTGTTATTAAATCTTCCCAGCCATTCAGTTACTGTACTAAAATTTATGTTTGGCAAAACTGTTAAACTAATCGAGTAGTGTTTCATATCTTCGTTTTACAACAGTGTGGCCAGATCTAGCATAATTTTGCTAAACTGGCATAAATTATAAGCCTTTAGCATCTTGGTTAGCATAACTGTTTATCAACATAATTTTATCATTTTTAAGGAAAATCAACCACAGTGAGCAGCAGAACAACAGCACTTTATAAAGTTATGAATCGCCTGACAAGAAGATAGAAGACACAATTTATCAATTTTTTTTAATTAAAATATATTTTGTGGAACTGTCGTCTCCCTTATTGTCCCGTTAAACCTTGTCCACATTTTCTGGTACATTATCCGAAATTAATATACTATGAATCACCTCATCAGCCCAGGAACATTTTCAGTCAGGACAAATGTGTGAATTTCGATTAGTAATTATATAAGACATTTATTAATAATTAAATTTAATAAATCTCTTTTATAATTGTTAATGTCCTAAATAAAGTAATTATAAATAAAATTAATTAATAAATTAATAAAAATCAAATTACTCCACAACATCAAGAATATCATCCAACAACCAGGTTCATCCAATACTTCAACTTCATCAACTATATCTTCAAACCAGCTTTTCAAGCCACATCATATGGTCATCCAAGTTCAACAATCAAATATCTTCAATCCTATTCTTCAAACCCAGTTCTATGTCAGTTCACATACAAACTTCATCAGAACATATAATTGATGATTTTTATTAATTTATTAATTTATTTTATTTATAATTACTTTATTTACGACATTAACAATAAAAAAGGAGATTTATTAAACTTAATTATTAAACTTAATTCGATTAGTATCTTTTGCTTTCTTCTGAAGCTTAACAAAGGAGTAAGTAATTTTCAGAAATTTAATGCTTGCCAAAATTCTATCTGAAGTTTAGATTCTGAACATAAAGAAGAAAAAGGATAATAAGAAGGCAATTATAAATAAAAAAGTATTTTTCGAGAATATGTTAGAATTATCCTTAATTCTCGTTTTGAATTCTCTGTGCGCAAACTTTGTGTTTATGTAAGAAAAATACATGTAATAAAGAAAAAATAATAAATTTATAACTTTAGCATAATTTTGCCAATTTAGCACACTCTGGAAAAGTTTTGATTTTTTATCTGGTCACAATGTTTTACAAGCACTTTTCACTTGAAGCAATGTTTATTTGAGAGGGCTTTCCCTCGAGCCTCGTTTTCGTGCCGCATAGGGATGACGTATCATCTCGCTCAAGTCTCGGGGTAAAAAGGCCCATTGGTCAGCCTTCTCACCCTGCGTATGAATATATTGTTAATTGGTTTTCTGGACAATCCAAGCATAGACTGGTAAAAAAGCCTACTAAAATAAACCTTCAACGATTTATGATGAACAGAATTAAAAATAATAATTTTGGACATTAAACGTATTGAACCGCCGAAGCCATATTTGGCATCTCTTTGAGAATTATCATGGGTTCCACACAGCTAGAAATTTAAAACTTAATAATGTTAAAGCTTTTGACATTATATCACCAATTTTTTTTTTTAATGAAACCCTCCTTTAAATTATCTGTTTGATATAGGCACATGCAGCCATTAGAAGTTTAATAAAATAATATATAAAACATGTTGCTGTCATAATGAAGAACGTTGCAACTCGACGAAATAGCGATGTTTATCTGATCTTATAAATAATTATTTTATGCAGCTAGATATTTCAAGCTGCTTGTATATTTCAACCCACACATTTATTTTCTAGCAATAGGTGGAAATATTTATTGGAGTGTAAATAAAAAATTATTTTTAGACTTACTCAGAGCACCGATGAACAAGATCTACATATTTTCATTATTTCGTGTTAGTTTTTTTTTATCAACATGTAATATTTTCGTGCAAAAAACAATCTTTTATGGTTCCTATTGCTGTATATCAGTATTCAATTCAGTTTCAATTGAATGGGTGAGATCAAAAAGGAAAAGATTCCACCGAGCTGGGTTTTGAGTAAAATGCAAAAAGCTGTTTTACTCCGAAACTGTTTGAGATACTGAAAAATATACTATTATACATTTGTTCTTAATTACATTAGGTATCACATGATAAAGTGTATTACCATAAATGAATAATATTTTGGCAGCTAGCTTAGTTTAATGTTAGTGGAATATTTTCCTTTTTGACCTCATTGGGTTTAAAATACTACACAATTTTAGAAACAAACTTGTTTATTGGTAAAATGTGAACTAGGCTAGTCACTGTCATATTCCACATTACTTGCTGTTGGCCAAGTCAAAATATTTCAGTAAAACTGTTCGTATTGGTCAGGAATATAATCCATTATCTTGGCAACATCTGTAAGTTTGGCTGATTTAATTGACACTCTTCCGTCGTATGCACGTTGACAAGGGAGAGTAACATTTGCA
The DNA here is from genome assembly GCA_023313115.1 of Rhysida immarginata. Taxonomy (NCBI): domain Eukaryota; kingdom Metazoa; phylum Arthropoda; class Chilopoda; order Scolopendromorpha; family Scolopendridae; genus Rhysida; species Rhysida immarginata. The sequence goes on along the minus strand of JAHWFO010052523.1, from coordinate 706,702 downwards.
CCTTTAAACAGCTTAAAGGGTTCACTGTCAACACCATCAATGAACTCTTTTGCTTCAATGTAACCTGGTTGTTCCATTTTGAAAGTAAGATGTTTGTATTTGCTTATTTTAAAAGATTCCTTAGAACCTTGAGTCAAACTCTTGCAAGTTTTTTTAAAATAAGTGGACCACCAGTTTTTGAAGTCTTTAATTTTTTCATTTTTAACTTGATGAACTTCAAACAAAGGGGGTACTTTTTTGGCTCCACGGATAATTTCATCTATTGTTCCGGACTATAAATGCGATCAATGTTTCGGACAACTCTTTTAATCACCCCGAAATTCCTATCACAAGGAAGAAAACTATGTCCACGAACAGGAAAGTACATGTTTATTTTGTTAAACCGTTTTGTGATGGTAAGGCTTGAGAAATATCTAATCAGAGTATGATTCCGGTTTTGTCCGGGACAAGAATCACAAAACACATTCAGTGTTTTAACATCTGGTGAAACGTGATTCTCAATGTAGTGGCTTAGCATTGAGCTGACCTCATCAGGACCCTTTTTTGCCACGCCCTCATGGTAGGTGTAGAAAACTGATTTTTTATCACCAAGACTGTTGACGCAAAACACATAGTGCTCCTTTCTCACTGTTGTAACCTAAACACTAGGTTACAACATAGTGCTTCTTTCTCACTGTTGTAACCTAAACAACTAATGCTTTGTTCTCAGTGACAGCTGATACGTATTCTAGCGCTCCTAGCGGCAGAACACGAAAATGCTGCCCCAGTTGAGATCAAAAAAGAAAACATTCCGGGAATGTTTTCCTTTTAGATCTCACTACAAATTTCAACCTTAAATAGTCAAGTACAGAACAGAGGAATCTTTTCCTTCTTTACATCAGTTGATGCATCTAAGTATAAGCTACAAAATGGCTATATCAGTTTAATTTGGCCAAAAACTGGAATCTTTTCCTTTTTGATCTAACCAATTCAATTGTAATTTATAATTTTGAATAATTTTGAAATGTAAAAATAATTTATTACAGCATTGTTGGATTATAGAAATAATTTAATAGAACTCAATTGAACAATGACCACGTGTTCATGTGAAAATGCAATCACGTAATTAGTATATTGTAAGCATTAGCACTTCTCCTTCAGCTCTTGTTAACAACAGAGGTAGCAAAGATTGCTCCCTGTAATTAGTTAGTATCCATGTTCTGCTTAATAATTACTTAAATAAATTGTAATTATTTTATATATAGAAGTCTCTTCATTAATCTAACATTCCACTGCGTCATGCATAGCCGACAATGATTATTTTCACTCTGCACAACATTTCGCACGGCACTGACACCTCCATTACACAGTACTGCAGCCAAGAACAGGAAAACCCAATTCAGACCAAAGCAGAAGATAGTCCTGCTTTAGATGTGTTAATTAATTTTAAAGTGAATTAGAAATTATTATAATATTTCAATAAAAAACTGAGCCCTTGTAATCGTACCCCCCTCGTTGCTACGTCACTTTTGGCTGCTCCATAGCATGAGGTCATCAGCATCATTACACAGAACAAAGGAAAATTGAACTTCGCACCATCAGCCGTAATGATTGTTCTTAGTTTATTTTCATCCAAAAAATTTTTCAGCCAGCTGTTTTTTTCCCTACATAATGCTATCTAGAGATTTCTTTTGGCTTTTTTCTTTTTTTGTAAACAATAGTTGTGGTAACCTGTTAGCTAGTCACGTGGGTTGTGCACATGAATACTATCAAGTGATGTGTTTATGTTAGCGAGCTCTATTTATATTTTGACATAAAATCAAATGAAAATTCATAGAAAAATAATTTACAAACATATTTAGAAAATTTCTTCACCATTTTGTTATAAATAAAACTTCCTAAAATATGACTATTTTCATGATTCGTTAACCTTCATGTGTAAATTCTTAAAAAATTTTGAAATTGCGCATTTCATTTTGTGAAACAATTTAATAGGTTTTATTAATTTTTCAAAAAATATTGAAATACAACCTGTGACCATAAAGTTCGGTGAATGATGGCATATTGAGAGTGGATTGCTCGATTACATGAAACAGCAGTTACTATCCTTCAAAGTAATCCCCATCGATGGTAATGCACTTCTGGAAACGCCTGTACAAGTCCTGGAAACTCCTGGCGTAGTCGTTTTTAGGGATAGCCTTCAGTTGGGTTGTAACATTACGTTGGATGTCTGGCCACTTCGGGGGGCGTCTTCTACGGTGTTCCGGCCTCCTCGGAACCGTTTAAACCGCTCATAAACACACTTCAAAGTATTAGCACTTTCTTTGTAAACTGTTGTCATCATTTCATGAGTCTTTCGTTCGCTGATCCATTTTGGGTTTCGACCGTGCGTACTATGCCTTCTCTCTTCAATGTCCTGTTTAAACACAATAAACACACTCGCAATGCTGATTCTCTCAAATTTGTTTAAACATGCCTCGACCTGTCTGGGGCAGGATACGACGATGGTGCACTCTTACGACCGTTAGCAATTTGACGTCATTCACCGAACTTTATTGTCACAGGTTGTATATGATGTGGAAATGAAATAAATGTTATAAACGAACAAACATCTCCGATTTATTACAAAAATTTTCAGATCAAAAGGGTCACTTATTAATTCACAAAAAAAATTTCTCGAGTTATAACAGAAATCACTTTTTCCTTCAAAAAATGGCGTGGCATAAAACGGTTAAAAGAACCCCTAAAATTTTCCCTTCTATCCATGATACACCAACAACATTGTCAGCCACTTTTTTTGTGGCGAGCTTGATCTAATTGCACTTCAACAACAAGAATACCAAGAAACCACTAATCCACATCAAACTTTTATTCGAATGAATGCGCATTTCGGTAGCCAAGCTGCCTTCGTCAGCGTATACAAGGACTTGATCTGTATAGAGAATTCTGTTCAGATGAAGTAGAAGAATTACGAAGTCATATTTATAGTGAGACAAAAGTAGATACAATCCAATTACAAAATAAGTAAATAGTAGATAAGGCCCAATTGGACAGTCCAATCCAGGTTCATAGTTTGTGGCTCCTCTATTCATTCCATTGGTCAGTTTGGGAAGATGAAGTTTTGTCACTTGCTTCAGTTGTGTCATGTCCAAAGGGCCTGCGTCACTGTTCAGTAACCTGGCAGGGTCTTCGCTGGTGATGGCATGTGACTCCAAAAAATTTAATAGCCTCGGGTCGCTTGTGCTGTATATGATTTCAAAATCTTCTGCTCTGTAGTCATGATTTCGGTCTAGAACGTGGTCCGCGAATCTCGAAACAGCAAATTTGCCATTCCTGATGCTTGCCAAGTGTTCGCCTGTCCTAGTTTTTATTGCTCTTTTCAATTGCCCGTAATAGACCGCATCACATTTGGAACAAGGTAGTTTGTAGATTCCTGGCTTCTCTTCCTGAGGGATAGTATCCTTTGGGTTCATTAATTGTTTTCCCATTGTGTTAAAGCTCTTGTAGACCACAGAGAGGCCAAACTCTCTTGTGATCCTCTTCATGCCTCTATTTAATTGTTTATTGTAGGGTAGGGTCAACACCCGTCCTGGTGTTTTATCTTTCTGCAGTGTGGTGATGTTTTTCAGGATCATTTTATGTTTAACTTTTCTGGTAATGCTATTCACTATTTCTCCAGGATAGCCGTTGCGTCTTGCGAATTCTTTAATTGCTAGGAGTTCCTTACTTTTACTTTCTTTGTTTAGTGGGATGACATGCGCCCTATGCACCATATGGTAGAATGCTGCTAGTTTGTGTTGATGACAGTGGTTCGAATCATGCTTTATGAAGTTAGGCACAAAGTTTGCTTTTGTATAGATGTCATACTGTAGTTCTTGGCCAACTCTTGTCAATTGTATGTCCAAAAATGGCAGGCTATCATTTCTTTCATCCTCCCTAGTGAACTTGATATTAGGACACAAGCCATTAAGACTAGCCATGAATATCTCGATATTTTCTTTTTCAGTATGAAAGATTGCGAAAACATCACCCACGTATCTCAGCCACACATTAGGAAAGTATTTAAATTCATTCAATGCCTGGTTTTCTAATTTTCGGATGTAGATATTGGCCATAAAAGGACTGATGCTACTTCCCATAGGAGTACCATCGGTCATCTTGTATCATTTGTTGTTGAAAAGGATGAGTCTCATGACTCTCGTAACATCAGCAACAATCCCCAGAGGCCACTCGTTCTCATCCAGTGTCCTCAAGTACCTCAATGGCTCTTATAACCGGGATGCTCGGATATAAGAACTCAATGTCAAAAGAAACTAACACCTCCTCGCTTGATATCCGAGCATTCCTTAGCTTTTGACACATTTCAATGGAATTTTTAATAGAAAGATCCTGACCACTTAAGTTTAACTTCCCAAGAAAGTTCTTTAACATGAACTTCCCTAAACGGTCAGTAGGCAAGTTGATACTGTTCACAATTGATCTCCACTTATTGCCTTCCTTATGAGTTTTAGGAAGGCAATACAATCGTGGCAAAGCAGGATTAATAGGAAGTAGATCCTGGGTTTTAGTGGTACCAAAGATAAGTTTTCATTTTTGATGCAATCTTTGACTTTCAAGACTAAATTATTTAAGGGGTTATTGCTGAGCTCAATGTATGGACCCTCATCCAGCATTTTTTGAATATTATTAAAATAGTTATCTTTATCAACTACAACTACATGGTTCGATTTATCATCTTTCAGATAAAAAACGTCTTTCTTATTCAGTTGTTTGATGACAGACTGATAATTAACAATATTTCTATTAGGCTTATATGTTAACGCGTTTTTGGACAATTGTCTTAACGCATGTCATTCCCACTAAACAAAGAAAGTAGAAGTAAGGAACTCCTAGCAATTAAAGAATTCGCAAGACGCAATGGCTATCCTGGAGAAATAGTGAATAGCATTACCAGAAAAGTTAAACATAAAATGCTCCTGAAAAACATCATCACACTGCAGAAAGAAAAAACACCAGGACAGGTGTTGACCCTACCCTACAATAAACAATTAGAGGCATGAAGAGGATCGCAAGAGAGTTTGGCCTCTCTGTGGCCTACAAGAGCTTTAACACAACGGGAAAACGGTTAATGAACCCAAAGGATACGATCCTTCAGGAAGAGAAGCCAGGAATTTACAAACTACCTTGTTCCAAATGCGATGCGGTCTATTACGGGCAATTGAAAAGAGCAATAAAAACTAGGATAGGCGAACACTTGGCAAGCATCAGGAATGGCAAATTTGCTGTTTCGAGATTCGCGGACCACGTTCTAGACCGAAATCATGACTACAGAGCAGAAGATTTTGAAATCATATACAGCACAAGTGACCCCAGGCTATTAAATTTCTTGGAGTCACATGCCATCACCAGCGAAGACCCTGCCAGGTTACTGAACAGTGACGCAGGCCCTTTGGACAACGAGCGTCTCGGTATAGCAGTTTACAGTAGGGGTGTGGCCAATCAGACATCTCGACAGTCCTGCCATCTAGCGAGCGAAGATGAAGAATCAGAATATGATATTTCGGTTTCATAAATGCTTTATTTGTTTACAGTTTTTACAAATTGGTTTCATACAATTTTAAATGAACTTAATACTCTTTCAAAAAGATTTAATACAATTTTAAATGAATTTAATACGATGTTAAATAAATAAAATGTGTTTTAGTTCATTATAAATGGAATTTCATTACTAAACTAAGTAATAAACAATTTTTATTGAAACCTTGTTACATTAAATCTTTTTTTTTTTATTATTTTAATTCAATTACAGAGAACAAAATTGTACAAATAACAAATAACACAAACGTAAAAGGAGTTAACAGTTAACCACTGTGTAATTAAAAACTGAAAAAAAAAAAAAATACAGTAATACTACAGGTTTTACAAATTCATTTTGTACAATTTTACATGAATTCCAAACATTTTAAAATGGATTTAATACACTTTTAAATGAATTTACCGGTGAAATACCCTCTCAGTACAACTATACAGAAGAATAAATATTTCTAGTATTGCTGTATTTACTTTAGTTTAATTACACAGTGGTTAAGTGTTTGTGTTATTTGTTTATGTTACGGTTTTGTATTCTGTAATTGAATTAAGATAATAAAAATTATTTACCGTAAATTTTACTAAATCAAGGGTTCAATAAAAATTTTTTTTTTTTTTTAGTAATTAAACTCCATTTATACTGAACTAAAACACACATTATATTTATTTAAATCGTATTAACTTCATTTTAAAATGTATTAAATCTATTTGAAAGCGTATTAAATTCATTTAAAATTGTATTAAATCTATTTGAAAGAGTATTAAATTCATTTAAAAGCGTATTAAATCTATTTAAAAATGTATGAAATTCATTTAAAATTGTATGAAACCAATTTGTAAAAACTGTACAAAACAAAAAAAAAAACCACATAGACAAAAAAAGCAACAAAATAAAAAAAATCAACAACAAAATAATTAAAACCATTTTTATTAATAACTTAATATTGAATGATTTTTACAAAACAAAGGTGGAATTTTACACGAAAGCCTAAAAGATAACGGAATATGTAACCAAAAATCATTTTGATAACAATGATCATTACAAGAATTGTCACTAATATGAAGGTCTTTACCATGCAAACCAAGTTTCAAAGACTGCTTCTCATGCATGGTAGGAACTGAGTAATTAACTATTGGCTTTTTTTCTTTTTTTCTTAGTTGAAAAAAATCTTGCCTGTTTTTCTGATTTTTTATTATGTGGTACATTTTCTCTTTGGACTAGAATTGGTTTACTTCGAATTTTGGTACCAAGAAAACTCAGTATTGTTGACAAATTGTGATGAATGTATCCAATCTTACTGGGATCATTTAAGACATCAGAATCCAACATTTTAGCTCTTAATTGGTCAGTCATTTGTTTTATCTCTTCTACTTTGACAGATGAACTTGAGTTCTTTGATTTCATAAAAACTAAAAGAAATTCACTATTCACTGGTTCATGAATTTCTGTTTGCACTTCAATAGCTTCTCTCTGACTTTCAACAAATTCTGTCTGCAATTCAACCACAGTAGAACTTAAATTAATTTTTCTCATTGTCAAATGAATGTGTTTGCAAATTGTGGAGTGCAGAGAATAATCACAACACGCACATGAAAACTCGTGAATATATACATTACATTCTGAACACTTTAAAAAGCAATTAAGATTTGGTGGAAGAATTTCATGCCTTACAGTGTAAAAGTCATTTTCTCCACTACTTTTCACTTTCCAACAGTCAGACTTAAATTCTGTAGCATCATTTATGTTTAAGGTCAGACTAACAGTGTGCCTCTGTCTTATTTGTTGAAGTGATTTTGTAACTTTCCCTTTGTTCAGTTTCAACAATCTGTCAAACACTTTATTCTTTACAGGTGTCATTACAGCATTAATACTCTTATCCAATCTGCTAATTTTGAGTCCTTCCATAACCACTTGTTTCAGTACCTTGTGGAAAGCTTCCAAATGCATATTAGTATTGATGTGCAACCCTAGCCGATAGCAATAAGCCCATTCATTACATCTCTTTGCATATTCTTTGTCAAAATATTTTCCAAATTCTTTTGTAGCATCATCATTCTCACATGCAATTAAAACGTTTTCCATTTCACAATGAAAATCGCTTATATTTTCACACTGCAATAACATCCTCAAATTTTTGTACACCGTCACTTTCAATTCTTGAGCACCTTTAATTTTTGATGCTATGTTTTTTCCCCATGCTCGATCAATGTGCCAGGTGCACAATAACTTATGTTCAGGAGAACCCATAATATCTGTCCAAGCATTGTAAAAGGACTCCGCATCATCAGTCATTAATATCTTTAAAGGAATGTCATTGGTAGATAATATGATATTATGGAAAAAACATCTCAGTACTTCAGAATCTTCTCGATTGGTATAGCAGAAGGCAACTGGGAACGCCTCATTGTATTCATCTAAAACCAGTAAAGTTGTAAGGGAAAAGCTATATGCATTTGTTCCATGGGTACTGTCAATACAGATAGTCTTATTCTTTCCAAATTCTACCATCATTTCTTTTTGCACATCAGTCATGATTACTAAAACAAAATCTTGATCACATAACCCATATTTGGTATCAGTTTCATTTTGAAACTTAACATAGCGTACAGTTTCATCACCTTGCTGCCTTAATTTATTGATCCACAAAGCTACGCTATCCGCATCGTTTTGACTTAATTTGTCCACATCTAACTTAAAGTCATGAACAATATTGCTGAGATCATGTTTTTGTAAAAGGTGCAACCTACTGATTTGGTTATTGTCTAGTCCATCTCGAATATTTTTCAGAATAATATCAAAAGGAATGTTTCGAGATAACTGACTTGCAACCTGCTCTCTTTCCACATTACTTAAGGTTGGATGTTTAGCTTCATTTAAGTGTCCAAAATGTACATTGCTAAAAACCACATGGATTGTATGTTCTTCTTCACATACAGTAATTGTTGCTGGACAAGTCATACCTATCTTGCATGAACCTTGAACTTTTAAATATCGAGCTCCTTTTCCTCGTCTCTTTGGGGTGCCACTGCGATGACAAATGTACGAAGACACTCTTTTACCACTTTTTTGAACACTTGGTGCACGTAGTAAGATGTAGCTTGTCATGCTTGCTTTTACCTCGTCCACTTTCCATTTATTGAATTCTAGGGTATAAAATTAAAGAATCTGTGATATGCTCAGTGAACCCAAACATTTAGCACAATTAATCATTCCTAAAATAAACAAGCCCCCACCTAAAATATCTCATTAAAACAATGAGAAATTAAAATCAGTACAAATGAGTTACTTTGTAAATGATTTTACCTTCCATATTCTTAAAAGACATTTCTGTGATGGAGGATCCTTCAGTCACCTCACTTCTGTGATCATGCAGGACATAAACACACACAATTTTTGTCGGGTGCAAAACCCAGCATTGCAGCTGGCCACTAAAAAAAAATTCTTGATTAGGCCTGTACATGTGATAAAAATTGATGTAAGAAAGGTTTCTTTTTTGCATACCAGGGCAATGAATTTCAATTTTTCTATTCTTGTTTGAATGTTGGGTGCTTTCATGCCTCCTTAACAACCACCTGCTCGACGAGCTCCAATCACACGTCGAACATGTAAACTCATCACCACGGGCGGGTCCTTTTTTAAGTGGTTCGGAAGATAAGTTGTGAACTCTTTTTTTGTGTCGGTTGAGCAAACGTTGCGTAACGAATTCTTTCATGCATACTTCACAAAACATTGTCAACAACGTGACAAAGATAGCATGAACCTCTGCACTATCTTTCTGATTCTGCATCTTCGCGCGCTTTGCTCGCTGCTGCGCTCGCTAGATGGCAGGACTGTCGAGATGTCTGATTGGCCAGACCCCTACTGTAAATTGCTATACCGAGATGCTCGTTTTGGACATGACACAACTGAAGGAAGTGACAAAACTTCTTCATCTTCCCAAACTGACCAATCTAATGAATAGAGGAGCCACAAACTACGAACCTGGATTGGACTGAACAGTTGGGCCTTATCTACTATTTCCTTATTTTGTAATTGAATTGTATCTACTTTTGTCTCACTATAAATATGCCTTTGTAATTCTTCTATTTCATCTGAACAGAATTCTCTGTACAGATCAAGTCCTTGTATACGCTGACGAAGGCAGCTTGGCTACCGAAATGCGCATTCATTCGAATAAAAGTTTGATGTGGATTAGTGGTTTCTTGCTATTCTTGTCGTTCCGTGTCCAGTGTCTGGCTTCGTTTCTTCCTGCACTTCAACAGTTTAAAAGGTGAATTCTTGTTTTGATAGAAATAAAGTTTAAAGTGAACCTTTAGTCAAAAAAAATTGACTTATGCCCCACTGGACTTTATATCTGCAACCTGTTTCTTAAAATCTCCCAGGACTTTTGCCCCAGTTTTCTGTTTTTCAGTTTACTGATTGTTTTTTCACTATCAGTTTGCTATTATGTCATTACTACTGTATTTAATATCCCAACCCCTCAAATTATATTATTGTTGTCAATTTGATTCCTAGAAGTTTTTTCCAGGCATTTACCCCAGTTTTCTGTTTTTATTTTGTTTGTCTTATTTTTCGGTTTACCGATTGTTTTTCATTATCCATTTATTATTGTATTTAATATCCCAACCATTCAAATTGTAAAATTGTATTATTGTGAAAATGTTATCCAGTTGCTTGTAAGCCCACCAGTCAGTTTCAAGTCACATCATCCTGATTGGTGGACAGGTTCCACATAACCAGGTGGTGTTGCACTGCCTCCTTGTTGTCGTTTCAGATTTCTGATGATGAGATTATTACTCGAAACACGTTGACTTTGCAATAAACGCTACCATATTGCTATTCCTGGACCTTTATTTCATTTATTAGTGTGCACGAAAGTGTAATATCGACCAACATGCAACCTTTAAAATTTTTTTTCATATTTCATACATCTAAGTCTCAAAACACTAGTTCACATGGAAAAAATTTAATATCTACCTTTATTTATTAATAAACAGCATTTTTAGACAAAAAAATTATAGCCAATGGAGCCACCATTACAACCTGAATGCGTAAAGGAACACGGGAATGTTGTGACGTCAGATATGGTCTGCGCAAAACAAAGCCAACTAGATGAGAACGCGCAGCTGAATCTGATCCAGCTTTAAAAAGGTTGGAGAAAGAGTGCATCGCATTCAATTTTTTTAATATGTTAGATCCCACTATCGCTGATGCCAACTGCAAGTTTTGTTTGTCGTAGATCTGTTATTACAGCCATAGGCAATGCAGTAAACCATGTTATCGACTTCAGCCATGACCATCATAGAAGGCCTCTGCCTTGAATACATTGTTGCATCATCATAGATAGTACATTGTTATTCGTATTTCTACCAATAATAAGCCCTGAATATGCACTATCTATGACGATAATGTAAAAATTCGTGAGTTGTTAAATTCAAACAGTTCTTCAGCGCTGCAGCATCAAAAATGACGTCATGATGCACTGTGTTGCACGCAGCAGTGCGATATTAAAACCACGCTGTTGTTGGCTCTGTTGCAAACAAGCTGTCTGCCACGTTCGCACAGGAAAATACTACATCACGTCGCCGGTTTTTAATTCACACGTTTGCCCATTATTAAACATCTCGATAAAAAATTTCTTATAAATCATTAATACACCTTTTACAACTTTCTTAGTATAAAATACTTAGTCAGTATCTAATTGTAATGAAAATTGTACATTTTCTTACACAAAATCGTCTTCACTCATGAACGCCGCCATTTGTAAGAAAACTTGTGCAACAAAACAAGCAATGAAAAGGGTTGCTGCATGTTATAATCTCGAACCAGTGCTCTGCAATGTTATAACCACGTCTGCAATGTTGAATTTAACAACTCGTGGAAAGCATTCAGTTTCAGTGCGGAGGCCTTCTCTCTCTCGGTGGTCATGCTTCGGCTGCTCGTTCACATCTGGTTTTGCGCAGACCATACCAGACGTCACAACATTTGTGTGTTCCTTTGCGCATTTGGGTTGCAATGGCGGCCTCCATTTGCTATAATTTTTTATCTAAAAATGCTATTTACCGTATATACCCGTGTATAAGCAGAATTTTTTTTTCCAAAAAATGACCCCTAAAAACCATATTCAGCCTATGCGTGGGTCAGAGTTGAAGAAAACTCTTGTAAGTGGAGTTTACAAATTTCATTAATCTAGGCTTTACAGAACCCGAGTTATTATTTGGAGTTCGGTCATTTGCCCCAAACTGCCGCATGCCTTTTGAACATCGATAGCCTATTATCGCAAAGCGCATAAAATTTAATATATCTTACAGCACATTGTACAAATACATACAATATATGTCAAACAATACATAAAATACATTAATTAGTGCATCATGTCACATCTTTTTCCTCAATTTCCATTGTAAAAACCAAATGCAAAAAAAATTTTTTTCCCTCAAGCGTTGCATTTTTTCCCCTTTTTTGCCTCAGCTTATGCACAGGTCAAGGCGTTTTTCAACTTTTTGGGCTCAAAAACAGGGGGTCGGCCTATGCGCGGGTCGTCTTATACACGAGTATATACGGTATTAATAAATAAAGGTAGATATTAATTTTTTCCATGTGGACTAGTGTAATATTTATGAATGGAATTTCTTTATAAAGAAAACAAAAGAACTAATTGCTCATAGCGCTTGCAGCATACGATTAGGCTTCTACCAGTCGCAGTTAGGGAGAGGATAGGTGGAGTTTCACTATACACAAATTATTTTATTTATTTACGTGCAGCTATCAATCAAGAGTGTTCTGTCCTTTGACAGGTCTAGACTTAATCAAGTATTCTTGGCAATTATTTACATAGGTGGTTTGCCGTTGCCTTCCTATGTTAGTTAACGATTGCTGCATAATGGCAGCAGTAGCCAGGACTGACAGCTTAAAGTGTCTTCCAAAATACGGTGGGGGATGGTAACCCATCCAGTGGCTGGCTGGCCACGCTATTGTTTCTTAACTCCTCTGATTGTTACTGATCAGTAAGGCAACTGAGCTCTGACAGTTCCCTTACCCAAATATTACCACTAAATAAATTTAAATGCATGTAATGATATTTAATCTTAATATTTAATATGTATAATATATTTAATTGATCAGTAAAATTTAAAACTTAATACGTATATGAACTTGATCAGTAAATAATAAAAACGACAATGGAAAGTACATATCAACACTTTCTGGCTTTGCTTAACCAGCTCTTAATTGTCTAAAAATCTAATGTGGATAATGCAGATGATTAACTTAGGAATAAAATAAAACTCTTTTTCCACAACGAAACAGGAATTGAACAAACATAAGAAGAAAAAGACCGAAAATAAAATGTTTTCAGACTCAGGTTGTATTTTTTCATTTTATTTTCGGTCTTTTTCTTTTTATGTTTGTTCAATTCCTGTTTCGTTGTGGAAAAAGAGTTTTATTTTATTCTTAAGTTAATCATAACCAGCTCTTGCTCACTGAGCCATGCTTCAGTCAGAGCTGTTACTATCACAACCATTCTCGTACCCATGATAACACGAATCAGTCCATGAAATGCATGATAATGTTCACAATCAAGGGTACCATGTGGTAACCCGGATCAGTGATAACCAATGCCATGATAAACTAGGATAGATGTATTAAATTTCTTCATTTTGAATCAAAAATCCCACTTCTTTCTATGCATTTCTATGTAAACCGCACTAGATATATTGCATTTTCAAATTTTCTGTTACTTTTGGATCACATGATGTTTATTGCAGATTTGACCTGCAGGCCTATGATTAGCAAGTACATAAAGTATGATTTTATTCTAAATCACAAATTTTTCCCATTCCGCAGCAGTTCATAATGCAAACAAGATTTGTGTGTCAGTTCAATATTGAAGGACGTGTGAAGCAAGTTGGAGCTCAGCTACTTGGGGACACTATCTACTGTGAAAAAATGGAGGTCAGTAGAGCATTTAATTTTCTTTCAATTTATAAAAATGTTATTCTTTTCCACAGACATTTTTTTCCCAGTTATTTCTTTTTGTACTATTTCTGTTACTTCATATAAATAGACAATGTAGTACTTTGGTATAATGGGCAATGGAAATAGAAAATTTAAAGATAACTAACATCAGAATTTATGAACTGCTGAAATATTACAATGCATTTCATTTTTAAACATTTTTATTACTTGTATACAAAAAAAGCATTTTCCTATGTGAAAATGATAAAAATGCCACCTCCATCTTGGGAGCAATTTGTGACACCAAGGTTTACTTCATTTGAAAGATCAGCACACTCATATAATTGTTTTGCAGGTGAGAATGGTTCATGGAAATGAATTTGATAACTTTGAACAGTTATGTCTAAACCTAATAGCTAATCCTATCAGTTTGAACTAGTTAAAAATATTTTTATTATTTACTACTGGAACCTGATGGTAGTTTTAAAACAAAAATTGCAATAGCGATTTATGAGGATGGATCCAAGTAAATGGTTACAAGCAGCAGCATTTGAAAAGTAATTATTGTGGAGAGGGATGGCACTTTGTCTTACAGCGGTTGTTCAGCTAGGTAGATGGAAATGGCAAGACGTTTAGAAAAAGCAATCTCGCTTGGAGGTGTGAGGTGTTATTCGTTTCTTATTGGCAAAGAATTGTCTGCATCTGAAATTCAGTCAAATCGTGGAAGTTTATGGTGAAGAAGCAATGAGAAAACAACTTGTAGCAAAATGGTGTCGCTCTTTTCAATCGGGCAAAGAGGATGTGTAAAATCTCAATACGGCAGCGAGTGACCGTCCAAGTTCTTCAACAACAGAAATCACAACACTGTACGCATTGAAGAAATGATTGAAAATGATTGACTGGTAACTGCATACAATCGTGTGAGAGCTGGCACTGAGCTACGGTACTGTGCAGCGTATCGTTTCTGATGTATTGCAATATTCCAAGATTTGTGCCCGCTGGGTACCACGTGTGTTATCCGAGGAGCAGAAAGCCACACAAATGATGTGCAGTCTCACATTTCTTCAGCATTACCATTCTGACAGCCAGCACTTCATTGATCGCATGGTTATTGGGGACGAAACTTGATTTCATCATTTCGTCCCCACAACCAAAAGAGCAATTATGGAGTGGAAACACACTAGATCACCAACGAAAAAGAAGTTTGAGATTACACCCTCTGCTGGTAAAGTTATGGCAAACATATTCTCGGATTCATGCATTGTTATCCTGATCAAGTACATACATCTGGAGCTTGGCCATATTATCACTGCCGATCGTTATTGTGCAACTTTGGCAAGGCTACGTGAAGTCGTTGCAAACGCCCTGGCATGTTGAGTGGTGATGTCATCCTCCTGCATACTGCTTGCCAAACTCAAGAATTCCTGCAAAAGTTCAAGTGGGAAGTCTGGAGCCATCCAATGTACAGCCCAAATTTGACACCCAGTGACTTATTTCCTTTTTCCAAAAATGAAGGAACATTTACCTGGAAGAAAATTCTCTTCAGACGGTGATGTGAAAAACAGCTGCCGAGAATTGACTCAATGGGCAGGGACGTGATTTCTACCAAGCCGGTTAAATAAGTTGGTCCTGCGTTCAGATAAATGCCTAAATAAACTAGGTGATTATGTGGAAAAGTGACCACCAAGTATGCCTCTTAATTCCCTTTTGTATTTTCTTTCTATTGTTAATAAATAACTTTTTATTACCCTTGTAACCTTTTTTTTTTTTGGATCCATCCTTGTGATGCAATAGGCAATAAAGAACGAAATGGAAATTTTCTTTAAGGTTTTAATTCTAACTTATAAGTAATGAATATAGTATGCATAAGAAAAACATGCTGACATTATCTTTATGAATTATATTACATAAATTAATTATCTTTCTCAGCCAGGAGGGGAGTGAAAAATAATTAACGTATATTATTATTATTTAGTTCATTGTATCAGCTCTATTTTTAATAGCTCGATATTTTTTTCTTTCTTTTCTTTTTTTTTTTTTTTTTTTCAACAGGCTGAGAAACAGTTTTGAGTTTGCATGTTCTTGGCAAAAAATAAATAAAGTTTTCTGCTTAGTTGCATGTTTAATACTTTTCAACACGACTCCAAGTAAACTAGATAAGCACAGTGGTAAAAAGGAGACTTTTTGTCCACAATAAAACTCTTATATGTGCTTGCTTTGGTCAGTCTGTGACCATCATTCAGCGAATAGTATTCTTTCACATTTCCCATCATCACCATATTATGTTTTAGAATGCCCTGTGGTTTAACTTAGATTTTTATTGTTCATCAAAATAAATTAATCACATCATACAAACTTTTATCTTTAATAAAACCTAATACACTGAACGACCAATTTATTAGAGACGCCTCTTACTGAAAATGGATCGGCCTCCCAGTGACACCCAAACAATGGAACAGGCCGAAGCGGTGTATAAAAGAGATGCATTGGATCACAAGTTGCAGTCAGCAGCAGAAGTGGACTGAATATGGGTAAATCCAAGGATCGACCGACTTTGAACGAGGCATGATCGTTCGAGCTCGACGGGCACAGTTGAGCATTTCGCAAACCGCAAACCTCTTCTGGTTTTCCCGTGCAACTGTGTCAAGGGTATTCCGTGAATGGCAGTTATGCCAAAAAACAACCTCCAACAAACACAACTCCGAACAAACTGGGCCGTGGATGAATGAGGCCAAGGGCGACTGGCACGAATCATCCACAGCAACAGGAAGGGAACAGCCCAACAAATTGCAGCGCAGTTCAATGAGGGAGCATTCCAACCCATTTCGGAGCACACGATGCGGCACACCTTTCACAGAGCTGGGTTTAACAACAGGCGGCCAGTACGGGTACCGTCGCTGTCACCGTAAAATAGGAAAGCACGCCTGCTATGGGCATACAGGCGTCGTCACTGGACACTGGATGAATGGAAGAAGGTTGCCTGGTCCGACGAATCTTGGTTACTACTTCATCATGCGGACAGCAGACAGCACGAGGCCATGGACCCATCCTGTCAGCAGACAACTGTACAGGCGGTTTGTGGAGGAGTGCTGGTCTGGGGTGTCTTCTCTTGGGATACACTGGGTCCTCTGATATCCATAGACACATCCCTGAATGCGACACACTACCTGAACATTGTTGCCAATCAGGTGCACCTGTTCATGATGACTGTGTTCCCTGGTGGTGACGGACAGTTTCAGCAGGACAATGCTCCCTGTCACCATGCTTGAATGGTCTTAGACTGGTTCAAGGAACATGACGCGGACTTCCACCTGCTTCAGTGGCCAGCTCAGTCGCCCGATCTTAACCCGATGGAGCATTTATGGGATGAAGTGGAGAGAACCATCCGATGCCTACCCACGCTATCGTCCAACCTGCACCAATTATGGGACGCTGTGATGTCAGCCTGGGCTTCTATTCCTCCACAACTGTTTCAACACCTTGTTGAATCCATGCCGCTAAAGGAGGCGCAAATGCTATTAGCGGGGTGTCTCTAATAAATTGGTCGTTCAGTGTAAATCCAGAGCATGTAATTACTGATTTTTATGAGTCTTTTATGTATTAATTTAAGACAACACATTTGCCCCATTTTTTATCAGGTTGTTGGTGAGGGTGATAACATCAGTTATAAACCTCCTGGATCCTGCTTCACTTCCTGTTGTGCTTTTTAATCTATGATTTAGGCCATGCTCTTCAAGTCTTCTTGTTGAATTTGTTTGGTGATTACTCTATATGTGTTCAAGAATCACGCTGTATAAATTATTGCTTGTGCTGTTGGTTGTTCACTGAAATCTGGCTGTAATGCTTGTCAGAAATTAAAATGTATAGGTTTCCAAAAGATGAATCGCATCGAACAGCTGGGATAAATACAGTTTGTTTATTATCTTAATAATTATATTAAATAATTAAATAGTGATTAAGTGTAAAGAAGGGTTCTTTCACCACAACAAAAATAATAAAGAAAATAACAAAAACAAAAATAACAGAAAAATACAACCTGGAAGTGCTTTTCGAGAGCAAGGCTCTCATCATTCGGCAGGAACCAAGGAGAACGCCTAAGTCGGAGTTTAATAACGTGTTGTTCTTGGATTTATGGATAGCCATGCTTTCGAAAGCATCTAGCAGGTGTTTTTTATTGATAGATTGTAACAATTTTAAGTTGTCGATGGAAAAATCGTGCCCCGTCTCTATTGAATGTTTGGCTATGGCCAATTGACTGCTTCTATCGAATCTTCTGTGGCGGAGATGTTCCTTGAATCTGATATTGCGAACAATGGGAGATGTAGATGCCTCACTTTTGTAAATCTGGTACCCTATCTTTGGGTTGCCCAGCAAGTTTCGTATTTGGTTGGGGTTGCTGAAAGAAAGAAAAATGTTATATAGTTTGAAAATTGAATTTAAATATTTAATAAGTAGTTTATTGTAAGGAACGGATATAGTTTTATACTTATCTTTGATCGAATGTAGAGTAGTTATGTCTGACAAAAATTTTTTGAATTTCCTCTTCCTCAAAAGATCGTCAATCGTTTTCGAGTTGTGCAAGTTTTTCTCTGCTATTTTTTTAATCAAACCAATCTCTTTTTTTGAATGAAGAATTGTTTAATAGGATATTGAGTGCTCTATCTAACATGAAAATAAAAGCTGAAACTTTTTGGTTCCAAGGATGGCTTGAATCGATGGGAATGTAATTGAGGTGATTGGAGGGTTTCCTATGAATATCAAAATGTAGGGGATGATTATTCCTAATTATCACTAAATCCAAGAACGGTAAATTTTGTTTTCTTCAACTTCACAAGTAAACTTGATAGAAGGGAAGAAACTGTTCACGTGAGTAATGAATGCATTAACGTCACAAGAGTTCATGTCAAAAACTAAGAAAACATCATCTACGTAACGGAACCAGGTGTCGGGAAAGTAAAAATTAGAATCCTTAAGAATGTCCTCAAAACTTCTGAGGAAAACTTCAGCAAGAATAGGGCTGAGACATGATCCCATTGGTGTCACGCCTATCATTTTATAAAACTGATTATAAAACTAATTGGAAGACGTTATTGTTAACACAAAGTTTTGTTAACCTTAAGCATTCATCAATCTTGTTTTGGGGGATGTTGTTTTTGACAAGAATATCTGAGAGGAATTTGAGAGTTTCCGGAATGGGAACGCTCGGAAACAATCAAACTATGTCGAAAGAAACTAAAATCTCGCCTTCTTTAATAATCTTATTCTTGAGTTTTTGGACCAAATCTTTACTGTTAATGACTGAACGGTCAAAATTAGACAGTTTTAAGGATTTGATAAATTTGGCCAAATGTTTTGAAACCAAATAGATAGGGGAGTCAATGTTGGAAACTATGCGACGCATTATGTAACAAAAGGGCCTTCATCGATAAGATTGTTAACCATATTGAAATAATCTGATTTTTCAATAATGACGGTATTATTACCTTTATCGCTCTTAAGATAGAACAGTCTTTCTCTTTAAGTGAATTAATGATATTAAATTGCGTACTATAAATAGGCTAAGCATCGTAAGTGTGTCTACTGCCCTGTGCTCTCGATCGGCAGTGGCAACATCACCAGCAGCATTGGAGAGAGCTTGTTGTGGCAACTTTACTTTCAACTTCTCTTCTCGTTCGCATATAAAACTGTTTAGTTTTCAACATTGTAAGATATGATTTTGAAGTCTTGTCATCTTATCCTTTCTTTTAGTAATTAATGTTAAGGTTTAAAAAAATGTTAATAATTATGCTAGCCTACAGCCGATTTCAGACATTTATTCTGTGATGTCTAATGAACGTATCATAATGTGAGACATGTGCTTCGAAAGGGTAACTTTCACAGTTTGTTTCCACAGTGTTTTCACTTTCTACTGCTAAGGGTCAGCAGCGAGCGGTTAAAGAAAATGGCATTGACTGGAGAACAAAAATGGCGTTCTGTGTCCTTGACTATCATGTAAACAACTGCAATTAGTGTTCAACGGCATTAATGATGTGATGCGTTTGAAGTAAACTTTGAACGTTTACCTTTCGTAGCACAATTCTCACAATACCATATGTTCATTAGATTTCACAGAGTAAACTTCTGAAATTGGTCAATTATTTTGACTTGCCCGGTATATAAGTCAAAATTTGATGTCAGTTTTCCTTAAGGAACAGCCTTTACAGAAGAAATAAACAAAAACATAACACTATAAAGTTGTAGTTTATTTATTTATTTATTCGATGGGTTAGTACAATACAATTGTGCCCTTCAAGGCCAGTATGGTATAAACCAACGAGTTAGGCCAGGAGGGCATTGGAAAATAGAATATACAAGTAGGAAGAAAATTGAAAAATATGGTTAGTAAATAACAAATATAAAGAATATGCAACAAAAGTTTTACAAGCTAATTGCATTATTTTGGATAATAAGGTAAACAAAATTAATCAAAATAAATAAAGCAAGCAACGTAAAACAAAACGAATAAATCCAAAAGAATAAATTGGAAAAACAAATAAAATAAATAGAGCTAATAAAACAAATACAGTCAATTCTCGTTAATATGAAACTGGGTAATACGAAATTCCGGTTAATAAGAAAACATTGTGTGGCCCGTCCCCAAAAAAGCAATTACTATGTAAAATTCTCTGCTTTATACGAACATATTTTTATTAAAATACGGTTTATACGAAGGAAAATTTCATAATTTTATTGAAAAATAGTCCTTTTAGGAACAATTTTAATGATAAAATTTCAGATTTCGAAGTGTAAATTTAATAAAAATAATTTTCAAAGTCATTTCATATGTGATTGCTTCTGAATTACAGTTTTCGAATAAATGAATACTCGATTTTTTTAATCAGTCGATATTTTTATTCGATAATTTTTAGTCGATTATTCGATAAAAAAAACATCGGTTATTTAGTCGAATTTTTCAAACTAATGGAAAATCTGATTCGCGAAAATCTGATTGGTTCAGCTATTCAGATCTGAAATCCTGTCACATGGCGCTCAAATCTTTATTTAAACAAGTGCAATATCGGTATTGTTTCAAAATCAATTTTCTCATCGGTACAACGCAGTTATCTACAGTCAGGAATTTTATTCAATGTCAGGTTCAAGCAAAAGGAAATGAAAGGATCTTTCATTAGATCTGAAGTTACAACGCTGACGAAACCGCCCTATTTTATAATCTTCTGCCCGAGAAATCTTATCATTTAAAAGGTGAAAAGTATCATGGAGGTATGCATGCGTCATTTAAACTTTATTGTATTTTTTACCGATAATTTTGTACATGTATCTAATGTTTTTTTACGGTATCTTTCATAGGGAAAAGTAGCAAAGAACGGTTGTCAGTATTATTATGTACAAATATGGATGGCACTGACAAGAATAAGCCGATAGTTATTGGCAAATTCGCCAGGCCACGCTGTTTTAAAAACGTAAAAAATTTGCCCGTTATTTATTTCAAGAATAAAAAAAATCGTTTTAGCGCGAAAACAAACTGTTATTACAGATTTTTTTAGGAGAGATGAATAAAAATTGTTTCTAACTTAAAGTATTCTATTTCCGAGCTTATTTCATAACACTTTTAGTATTGTTGGTTTATACGAAATACGAATAATACGAAAAAATTTCTTGGTCCCCACGATTTCGTATTAACGAGAATTGACTGTTGAAGAAATAGAAAAAATAGAATAGAGCTCCTGAGATAATAATAACAAATAAGATGGAAATACAATAAAGATTAAACACTTAGAATTCAATAATTGAAATCCAAAAGGTCCTATTACAAACTTGGATATTACTGGAGAGCAATTGGCTGACGGAATGAGAGAACAAGATCTGCTGTCTTTATATAAAAGAGCGATGTAATAGGTATCACTAGTATTAGTTAAGTAGTTGCATGTTATTAGGTATCCAATTAAGACAAAAAATCCGAAGAGCTCTTCTAAACGTAAAATAAGGTACCGTATATACCCGTGTATAGGCCGACCCGCGCATAGGCCGACGCCCTGTTTTTGAGCCCAAAAAGTGGAAAAACTCCTTGACCCGCGCATAGGCCGAGGCAAAAAAGGGAAAAAAATGCAACGCATGAGGGAAAAATTTTTATTACAAAAACATTAAATAACTCAGGTTCTGTAAAGCCTAGATTAATGAAACTTGGAGGAATAACAGGGTACATAAGACTGTGTATACCGTTAAAATTTGATCGCATTCCAACGAGAAGTTTCCGAGTTACGCAGTGAAAATTGTAACAAGTGCTGGTTAGTACTAAAAAGTAAACGCGTTATGATGTTGAATGATTAACTTGAAAACTGTTTGTTGGAATTCAATCAAATTTTAACGGTATATAATCTTTACAATGTGTAGCAGATACAAAAAAATTATTTCAAGTATTTTATGTTATAAACCATTTTTCGATCATGGTTTCAATTTTGTTTCGATCATCTTTCAGTAGGCTTAAAGTATCGATGTTCAAACTGTTTCGAAATCGAATTTTTTAGTTTTCTTGAATCTTCGATATTCCATTTTGAATACTGTTTAGATTAATGTATTTAATTAGCAGTTTTCCTAGCTAACGCAGTCTAGTGACTGATTGGTGCTTTGACTTAACCAACCATTTACCATCGAAGTACAATCGAAATTTCCATCGATGGTTTGTAAACCACCATCACTGGCAATCAATGTTTTGTAAAAATCGTTCGATGGTTGAAAACCATCGAAATTTCCATTGAACGACAAACAAAACCATCGATGGATCGCACACCACTAATTTACTGTATGTATTGGAATGACAGAACACGTAAAAATGCACTGGTTTCGTTTGAAGCCCCTCCCCCTCTCATACTTTCTACAATATGGCCGCCACAGCGTTTTAGAGATTCTCATAATACTTTTATCTTATCAGAAATTTATTTATGCAGTGAAAGGGTTAATAAATGAAATCTAAACGTATTAATAAATAAAATTATTGCTTAGTTTTTTGTAAACTCCACTTATAAGAGTTTTCATCAACTCTGACCCGCGCATAGGCCGAATGTGGTTTTTAGGGGTCATTTTTTGGGAAAAAAAATTCGGCCTATACGCGGGTATATACGGTAATAAGAATGAATCTCCATAGGCAAATGGGCCCAACATTTAATCCCTTTATGGGAGACACTTCTATTCCGGTAGTCTAGCTGTGAGGCTGGAACCCTTATCTCATTAGCAGAACGAGTGTTGTAACTATGGATATCGTTGCTAAAATGAATAGTGATTGGGGAAGTAAGTTGCAGCATTCAGTTAGTTGATTTATAAATAAATGTACATAGAGCAGAGAAACAAATTTGATAAATTGTAAGTATTCTTAGGGAAGAAAAATGATGAGACACTGGGAAGATCGAGGAAGTTGAAGGAGAATTCGAAGGAACCACTTTTGAAGTTTTATAATACGAGTAAGATTGACTGAAGAGGTAGAGCCCCAAAATATGACCCCAAAACACAAAGAAGAGTGTATCCATGAAAAATAGAGTAAAAGTAAAATATTAGAAGGGAGAAAGTGAAGTCTGGAGATAGAGCCAAGTTTTTTATTGAGTTTTGATACTAGGGTATCAATGTGAATGTCCCAAGATAAATCAGGTGATAAGGTTAATCGAAGATAAGTGAATGTGGAGGTAGTTGTGATTGGGGAGTTTGGGGAGTTGCCATAGAGGATTAACGTTGAGTTAGGGATATAGAGTTTATTTTTCTGGTGGAAAAACATCACCTTAGTCTTCTCAATATTAACAGTTAGAAGATTATAACAGCACCAACATTTTAATTCTTCGAAAGCCAAATTTAATGCGGAAAGTAAAGAAGAAATGTTTGAGGATGAAAGTAATAAGGCAATATCATCAGCATATAATATCGGTTTCGAAGACGTAAAAGTGTCAGGCAGATCGTTTACAAATAAATTAAAAAGTAGGGGGGACATAATCGACCCCTGCGGTACACCAAAATTTCTGGTTAACGTAGAGGAGTTATTACCGAGATGAGAAAGAAAATATCTACGGTCAGATAATAAACTATTAAGCCAGGCTAGAGGTAACCCTCGAATTCCATAATAAGAAAAAAATTTAGCAAGTAATAGATTAATTGGGACGGAATCAAACGCTTTAGTAAAGTTAATAAAAATAGCTGCAACATATTTCTTTTGGGCCATCTTAGACGAAAGAAACTCGAGAAGGTCATAACAAGCGGTTTCCACGCTGCGACCGGGAGTAAAACCATGCTGACAAAGATTCAAAAACTTATGCTCATAAATGAATTGAGAGAAACTTATGAAAAAGAGCTTTTCAAAGATTTTTGAAAAGAAAGGCAAAGCCGTAATAGGACGATAATTATGAAACTGGCAAGGGTCACCTTTCTTGAAGACCGGTACAACTCGAGATAATTTAAGGGCGCAGGGATAAACACCGGAGCTAATAGAATAATTAAAGATTATTGCTAAAGGAGCAGCGATACAGTGCTTCAAGCTGATGATTATGTCAGAGCGAAACCCTAAGGGATCTGGGGTAAGAGAAGGTTTAAGTTGACCAATAACATTAACTACCTCTTCTCTTGTTGTAGGGGACAAAAAGAAGCTGGAAGGGGGAATTGAAACTGGTTGTAATTGATTAGTAAATGGTATAGGGAGATGACTAGGGGGAGAAGGCAAAAGAACGTGAAGGAAATCAGTTAAAGAGGAGGGAGAAACTGAATCGGAGTGCGAAAAAGGGGAGATACACGATTTAGGTCCGTGTGCTAGTTCAGATAATAGATGCCACTTGTCTTTACAAGAATAGAGACGAGAAAATAGAGAATTGAAATAAGCTCATTTTGCTATCTGGATAGAAAATTTCACGTGATTTGAGAATTGTTTAAATTTCTTGAGTGCATTAGGTGAAGGGGATCGGCGATATTTCCTATAATATACATTTTTCTTTTTAATAAGCCCAAGCAGCGAGGGAGTTATCCATGGTTTACAAGCATTAGAAGTATAAGAGTGAACAATAGATGTTTTGAAAGGGAAATAACGATCATATCCGAATTGGGAATGAGAAAGAAAAACTGTAAATAGAGAGTTAATATCAGTAGGGTTAGAGAGCAAAGAAGTCCAATCTGTTAGGTCGAGATAAGACTGTAGCCTGATGACTCGGTTGGAAGTAATTAGTCTTAAAGGAGAGCGCAAATTATGAGACGTAGTAGGGGTAGAAGTGGTGAAAATTGTAAGCAACGGAAAATGGTCCATGATAGCCATGTCGATAAAGGAACTAATAAGAGGAGAATTAAAATTAGAAAACAGGAATCAATGGCGGAATATGAATTATAATGAGAAGAGTAGTGAGAGAAAGAATTAGAAGTTGGCAATAGACCGGATCCAGGAGAAGATTTAGGGAAGCAGAGAGTTTGTTAAAGTCAATGTTAAAATCCCCAATCAAAATAAGGTTATTACCGGAAATTTGGGGATCGAGAAGTACTGAAGATAGGAAGGCACCAAAAGATGGTAAATGCCCAGAGGGCGGGCAATAAACAGAAAGAACCACGAGTTTCTTGTGGATTAGGAGGGCTAGTAATTCATAATCAGGTGTAACTACGCAAAAATTGGCTAAGGTAGAAAAAGAAAGAGAACGCTGCAAATAGGCGCAAATGCCACCACCACGTTTATTAACGCGGCCGACCGAAACCACCTGGTAACCCGGAATAACAGGAGATTTACACGAGTCATATATCCAGCTCTCAGTAAATATAAGTAATTGTGGTGTGATAGAAATTAACTTGAGATTGGCTAAAGTACAAGATAAGTTGGCATTTATACTCCTTATATTCAAATAAAAAATTGAGAAGACATCAGTGCGCTAATAACATTTAAGTTTGAGATTTGAGCATTGATTATTTCAACAGAAGGGATACGACCATAGTACGGGATAACAAATGAAGGGAGAATCAAAGATCAAAAAGAGAAAACTAAAGAACTAAATAAGAATGTCTAAAGGGAATCTTAGCGAGAAAGGTACTAATAAGTAGCACTAAAATATGAATAAAGGAGAGTTGGTTACAAATCAAGTAACCAATAATATGGAAATAGTGTATCACCACTAATAAACTATTAAGAATACCAATTAACCACTAATACGGTATAAGAACCTAGTTGAGATCAGTAAGAGTATAGAGCTGAAATAAAATAATAATGAAAAAAGTATATCAGAAGGGGCAAAGAGGGTAAATTACCAAAGAGCGAGAAATTAAGAAGGGAAAAGAGAGAAAAAGAAAATTATAAAAGAAAGAATAAAATAAGCAAATTGCAATTAAGTAGAGCAAGATAAAACTAAGAAAAAGAAATGAGAAAATAGGCAATTGCTAAGTGCTAAAAGAGGGATGAGAGAGAGAGTTTGAAAAAAAGTGCAAGAAACATCGAGAAACTGAAAAAATAAAATTAGAATTAAACTGTAAACGGTAACAAACTACAAAATTAAGTAAAAGTATTTAACTAAAATCACAGTAAATATTTAAAATAGTATATTATAAAAAAATGAACATAGCATAAAATTAAAATCAAAAATAAAGCATAATTGAAGTATCTAAGTCTACAAACAATAACAACTTTCAGTTTAAATTCAAAGCGTAAATCAACATACGCAAAAACAAATTAGCGAATTATAAGGGTTATACAAAAAATAAAAAATGAATTAGGGCGTATAAATAAGCATCTGCGAGTACAATACAGTCAGATATAATAATAAGTCTGCCTCGACAAAACATTCAGGACTAGGCGATCAATACATACAGTATTATTCGAGCATCAGATTATAATGAGGGAATCAAAAAAGTTAAACCGTGCAATGATAAGCAACTTGTAAAATCATAAGTAAAGTCATATCTTAGCAATAATCTGCCCCTTAAAGCGAAGCTTATGACCAAAAGCTTGCTCATAGAACCAGCTAGAAACACACACACACACACACACACACACACACACACACACACACACACACACACACACTCTCTCTCTCTCTCTCTCTCAATATAAGAAGAAAATTTTCCTGATTGTATAATTCTCTGGAGGATAAAAGATACTGACATTATGACTGCAATAACATGTAATAAAACAGCATTTAAAGAGACCTTCAAAGTAAAAATGTTTAAGAGACGACAAAATATTGCTTGTCGGTGTAACAATAAAAAAAATGTTTGTGTTAGGCATGGAAACAAACAACAATAAAACCAGAAACTTGATTTTCAATGGAAATCTCTTCTAAGATCTCCTGTTTGGAACCCCACCATAGTAAAAATATCATTTGGTCATTTGCAAATGATATCAATTGATATCCTTTGTTTTGTTTTTTAAATGATAGGAAGTGAGAATTGACACAGATATCAGTTGATCAAATGACAATGATACAAATTGATTTGAAGCAATTTCAAATGACCAAATGACATGAAATGATTTTAAAACAAACAGACAGATAGACACAGACACACACACACACACACACAAAAAATTGTTCTATACAAAATATTTTGCAGAAAATACTTTATTACTCCGTAGACATTTGTAATAATAAAAATAAGTATAATAATTTTGAGAAAAGGAAAATTTTGTGAAAAAGTTGGTTGTCACAAATAAATTTGTAAATATAATATATTGAATAATTATTTGGGTAAAGAAAAAAAAAATTGTTAAAACCCGCCACCTCACACTTACATGTTAATAATTTGAGAGCAACCACGCTGCCGTCTGAGCTATCGGATCACTTACAATCAAGGAGGAAAACTTTCCCTTATGTATGGTGCTCGAAACTTTAAACCGTCTTTTTTCAAAATTGGCTGAATAGTGCACCTTAATTTTTGAGTATATTAACATCCTAAAGGTACACTATAACTACACGAAGTCTCGTATTAAACTAAAATTCCGAGGTCATAATGTCCCCTTGTTAGACTTAACAAGTGTTTGGATAGTGGTGGCAGTTACATAGAAAAATAACCCCTGTGTTCACTAAATAAATTGTAATGGCCATTTTGTCAAATAAACATTTTTTAAACGAATACTAGCCATTGTAACCTTACTTTCTGGACACTCCACGTTCTTCAAGTCCTAGGTGTGGGATGACTCGTTAAGTGATAAGAATGTTGCTACTTCGGGTATAGAGATAGAAGGGGTTATTTTATATTTCGTTGTGAAACGTGGACATGGTTGAAGAGAGACGGGGAAAGAATTGAAGCTTTTGAGATGTGGACCTGGAGGAAGATGTTGAATATCAAGTGGTTGGATAGGCTAAAAAATGAGGAAGTGTTGAGAAGAATAGAGGAGGAGAGAAGGCTGATTGACATCATTACTAAAAGAAAAAGAAATTGGATAGGACATGTATTGAGAAGAGACTGTTTGTTGAAGGATGTGATGGAGGGCATGGTAGACAGCAAGGCCAAAAGAGGAAAAAGGAGAATGAAGATGACTGACGTTCTAAAAGATGGAGATTACAGGGAATTGAAGAGAAGAGCAGCGGACAGAGAAAAATGGAGAAGGGGCAACTAGGACCTGCAAAAACAGAAAACCTATGATGATTTTACGAGAATATTTCACAAAAGATTTTGAGAAAGGTAACATACGCATGTAAATGCCAGTTTTTGTATTATTTGGTGAAGAGAAATATTTATTATTGCAAACAATCATAATTTTTTAAAACAATTGTTTTTGAAAAAAAACTCTTCATTAGTTTTAAAATTACATGTATAGTCATTTTTTTAAAATAAAAACATGTACATCAGTGTCGAATGACATCTTAAAAAAAAAAAAAAAAAAAAAAATGAGGCATGGTCACCACCCGACTTTCTTATACATAAATGACCTGGTCCAAATTCAGAAAAAAATTAAACAACTGTCTAAAAAATCTACTTCCGATAGAAATTTTAAAAAAGTTTGTGAATAAAAGTTACTTCAAATTAGCTTCTAAACACTTTGGTATAGATTCCAAATTTGCCTATACCATCTTATTTTGCAAAAAAAATGGATTTTGACAAGAGTAAAACTGGTACTTCTGGTTGGAATTTTGAAAAATTTTCTTAACAAAGGTTGCTTAAAATTAGCTTCTAAACACTTTTGTTTACTTCACAAATTTTCCTATACCATCTCATTTTGTCTGAATTAGCCAAAAACTGAATTTTGACAAGAGTAAAACTGGTACTTCCGGTTAGAATTTTGAAAAATTTTCTTAACAAAAGTTGTTTATAATTGAAATTGAAACACTTTTTACCCTGTACAAAATTTTCATAAACGCAATGTTTAACAAGATATTTCAAAATTTATATTTTGGCGCTGGAGTAAACTGATACTTCCGGTTCACTGATTCCACTGGAAAACTAATCAGACCTCCAGAGGAAGATTATAATCTAAGTTTAAAGTTTGGTTTCGATAGCTGTAGCCGTTTGGACGCTATCGTGGACACACACAATGACACACAGACATTTTCCAGAAATCACTTTTTCATAATCTAGGGACCCTAAAACGTGAAGATCAGTGAAAATCTGGAGGTCGAAATTTTTCGTGATCACAATACTTCCTTATACTATGTATAAGTAAGTAAAAAATCGTCCAAATGCAGTGTTTTCTTATATTTTTTTTTAAACTATTATGTATGTATATGGGCAACACCACCTCTACTCAAAGCCTGAGCGCGAAAACGTCATACATTGTTACATCACCTACAGTAGGGTATTGTTAACCATATTTCTACCAATAATAAGCCCAAAATTGTTCCTACCGTAGGTGATGTAACAATGTATTATTTTTCCGTGAGCAGGCTTTCTCTCTAGGCGGTATTGATATGGGTCGTACAAATGAAAACGAAAATTTGTGTGGGGGAGAAAAAAAAAAAAGACTACGTGTAGGATCGTAAGTTTTTGTTTTCAACAATTGCAAAACCCCACGTGCAAATTGAACAATAGGTTGTAAGTGTTGTATAACATGAGAAAAAACGATAGCTCGTGCTTCGAAGCTCTGCAAGTGATCGCTTTGTCCAAACAACAAAATGGAATCAACGAAACGGGAACAGAGAGCAGTAATTCCTTTTTGACATGTGAAGGAGTTTCAGTTTCTGAAATTTATCGTCGTATGCAGAACGTCTATGGAAATGACTGCCTAAACTTCACTCGTGTTTGGGCATGGAGCAAGAGGTTTTCGGAGGGACGGTCATCATTGCAAGATGATCAACGACCTTGACAAGCAAACCACGCCATCACGAATGATTCCAAAGCTAAAATTGACGCTGTTTTAAAGGAAAACAGAAGAGTGACAATCGATGTCGTGGTTGCTAAAACTGGCCTTAGTCGTGGAACTGTTCACTCCATTATCAGGGACCATCTGCACTACAGAAAAGTCTGTGCACAATGGGTCCCGCATCATTTGACATCAGAACAACTTGGAATTCGAATGGCCATGTCCCTGCAACATTTGACTCGCTATGAACAGGGAGGAGATAGTTTTCTCGACAGAATCGTTACTGGGAATGAAACTTGATGCTTTCATTTCCTGCCCAAAAGCAAACGTCAAAGCTTTTTTGATCAAAAAAAAGCCATCAAAAAATCAAAAGCAATTGCAAACAGCACGTGTTTTTTTGACTGCAAAGGCCCGATTTTACTGAACTTTCTTGAAAAAGGCACCACAGTTAACACAGCACAATATGGGGAAACATTGAAGGCACTACGCGCGGCCATCAAATGCAAGCATCCTGGACTTCTTACAGAAAGAGTGCTTCTTCTCCACGACAACGCTCGTCCTCACACCTCGAAAGCAATGGTAGACCTCATCAAAAAGTTCAACTGGGAAGCAATGCAGCATCCACCTTACAGCCCTGACTTAACCCCATGTGATATTCGTGTGTTTGGGGATCTCAAGAAACATCTGAAAGGCTGCAGGTTTCAGTCGGACCATGAAGTGAAGAAAGAGGTTTTGGAATGGTTCCACACGCAACGGAAAGACTTCTTCCATAAAGGAATTACACACCTTGTTACACTGTGGGATAAATGCCTTAACGCATTTGGAGAGTTTTTTTAAATTCCTTGTATACACTTTGGATAAAATAAATAATTTTCGTTTTCATTTGTACGACCCTTATATGATAATGCAACTGAAGTAAGATTACGACAAAATCCCAAACCAGTCTTTAAAAAGAAAAATTGTTAACTTGAGCTTTGTTTTTAACGCAAATTTCACATTTAATGCACTTTGAAAATTCCTATTAAAATAACTAAGCACGATACAATCATAATGAATAGAATTAATAAATGTGATTACTTGGGTAGTTTTCTGACACATCTGCAAGATGTCACCGATTCTGTTATCAACCAGCGACTCGCAAGTTTTCAGCACTCGCTTACAAGGAAAAAGATGAAATGTTAACTGTAGCTTTAAAAATTAATTTTCAACCGCGATTTCTTTTTTCTTCTTGATACGTTTCTTAAGAAGTTTTATCCATCACCATAAGGAATCTTATTCTTTTCGTTAAGCTACATGTATTACTGTATCAATAGCCACAATGATTCCATCATTATTAGTTTATCATTTTTTGTCATTACTAAATAAAAAATATTTTAAAGAAATTTTTTTCAAATATTTTCTTAAATAATGTATGCTTTGCAAAAACAGTTCCATGTTTAATTTACTTTTATCACTCATTGAGGGATATGGCTGATAGCTACTTTCTTTTACTGTGAAAATTTTCTTGGTTTACATGAATGATTTCATTCGCAGCTTAGATGAAGTTATCTGCATTTGTTTATCTAGCCAAAAACTGTTTTCACTTCTTCACACATATAAAATGACTTATCGTGCATTCACGCTGCTTTTTTTTTTTTTTTTTTACTTTCGTTGTTTTAAAATACAAGTAAAATACTCTTTTAAACTTAACAAGCAATATACATTAGAAAAATTCTGCAATCTGGATTCAAACTGGGAACCTTGACTGTCGTGGTCGACCCTCTATCAATTGAGCTATCACAAACACTTGTACAGCCAGGCTGTCACTAAATGTCTTAAAGAGAACCAAGTTGTCAAGATGGAAAGCCCAATGGGAGGCAGGCACCCGGTTCACAGATCATGAATTTCTCCTATCCATTTTCTAATTAATATCATTTACCTGATGTTTGGAGTTACTTTCTTTATTTCTTAACAATATACAGATCTCATTAATAACGCATTATAAAATGCTCATTACTCATAAATACTGAAACAATAAAATACATCATTGAAGAGTAATAATTGAATGATCTTAAGAGGATTTTTACATGCTAAACCTCACATGTTTAAATTATTGATGAAAATAAGAAAGAAAATTCCACAGCCTGGATTCAGTGGTGCAATTGGTTGGCGTATCTGTACGATGAGCAGAAAGTTCATGGTTCGAATCCAGGCTGTGGAATTTTCTTTCCTATTTTTATCAATAATTTGAACATCTGAGGTTTGACGTGTAAAAAAATCCTCTAAGATCATTCAATTATCACTCTTCAACGAATATTATGTCAATAAGAAAGATAGTCCCAGTTTGCGAACTGGGTACTGCTCCAACCAGCCCTAAAGACATGCAGATAGCGTTAATGCTTCCATGTCTGCAGTGGCGTAGTTGGTTGGCACATCTGCATGGTGAGCAGAAGGTTCCTGGTTCGAATCCAGGCTGTGGAATTTTCTTTCTTATTTTTATCAATAAAATATATGATAGAAACTTAACACGAAACGTGAAATTGCCATTTGCAGTAAGCAGGATTCACTGTGATGTTGGTCGATATCGAAAGCGAAATCTGAAATCTACTGGTAACATAGCTAGGTTCTTGCAGCAAGCATGGACCTAAATACCAAAAGCTGTTTATCGGAACCTTGTAGGTAGTATGCCCAGATGGCTGGCTGGCTGGCATAATTTCAGCATGCAGAAGTCCAGCAAGATATTAAATAAATAAATAATCATTTTTTCTGTATCAGTGTACTGTTTGTTCCATTATTTATTTCCAACGATATAGCAGTGTAATATTCCATATCGGTGTGGGTTTGGCCGCTGGGACAGTCACGTGGACACATGCCCACTCTAAGGGTGTCAAAAGGTGTTTTGACAGGCTTAATGTTTGTTTTCTTGTTTTGTTTTTTTTTTCTCTCACTTTCTGTATTGATTAAAGGGGTATTATTAGTAATGCGTT
Organism: Rhysida immarginata; assembly: GCA_023313115.1. Taxonomy (NCBI): domain Eukaryota; kingdom Metazoa; phylum Arthropoda; class Chilopoda; order Scolopendromorpha; family Scolopendridae; genus Rhysida; species Rhysida immarginata. Next base: position 673,980 of record JAHWFO010052523.1, on the reverse strand, counting down.
ATATTTCTATTTTAATAACATGATTTTCACTATAAGAGTTGTTTCTATTGTTTGCACGTTTTGCTCTCAACATTGCGATGTTTTGCTGTTAAATATTTTGAGAGCAATTGTCGAGCGGCAGCATTGTTTCTCTGAGATTTTCTGAGAAGGGATGCTGACCTTGACGTCACCTTGGTTGCGCGATCGGTACCGCGTTTTGGTATTGTTGTACTTTTGTGAATTTTATTTTTCTGGCTTGTTTGTTTTTGGAATACAACTTTTTTTTTTCCTTCTTGAGCGGGCTTTGAGAGAGCGACAATCGAGGGTGAGGAGCGGTTGTGTGTGGAAAGAATACGCTCTGGCTGACTTGAAGCCACCGACATCTTGTGTTTAGAACAGCATTTAAGCCAAAAATCCCGCATGACCTAGTTCTCTCTATTGTCACTTAGCAAAGTTATGTTAGTGATTTGACTATAAAAAAATGTAATGATGTCATTAAAATTTCGCGTCTATGGTTGTAAGATAAGTATTTTGAACTCAAAATGCTTTCCCGTCAGAGAATCTGAGCCAGTTCTGTTTGTGCCTGCAGTGTGCTGATAGGTTAGCTAAGTTGATGGAATAGCGACGAGATTCGCCAGCATTTCTTATATGTGGAACGACGCATTCAAGAGCATTTTTGAGAATATTATTATCAGGAAGGTGGCTGATCTACCGATTGGTGAGTTATGTACTGAATAAGTTGTTCGTGGATGTTCGACAGTCACAGAGGGGGCCACCAGTAACTGAAAGTGAACGACCATTGGCCGACATCGCCACGTGAGGTGTCATCGAGGACGATTGTCTCGTTCTGTGCCACGTCACCTGCCATGGCTTTGGGGAAACAGTCTTAATTATAGTTAAGGTTGCCTTACATGTTAATGTATGGTGACACAACTGGCCCGAACTGGATGTGGTTGTTTTTGAGGCGCGAGGTGTAAAGGTATTAATCTATAGTTTTGATGCTCATGTCAGTGGTGATACGTTGGGTTTTTGGTGCAAGAATCTGTTGTGAAGCAGTGCGCACCATTTAATTACGGCAACAGAGGGCACCTGCGTTGGCAGGGCTCTGCTGTTGGGACCAAGGGGGTTATAGTGGTCCTCCCCACTCGTGCATAATAAAAGGGCCATGCGACGCATTCCGCATGTTGCAATTTGGTGTATCACAAGCATATACCTTGTCGTGCATCACCCGTATGCCAATTCCCACGTCCAAGCCGTTGCATTCTCCTAACTGGGTTATATATACAGTAGGGCATGTTGTACAGCCATGGCTGTAGTGTATAAATGCCTAACCTAGGCAGCAGTGTATCAGAATAGTATAGTTCTGCTTGCATATCTAGGTGTAATATCAGACATTGAACTGATTGCTTTTCCTATGGTAGGAGATTCAAACTGTTCTTGTATGTATCCTAAGAGGTTGCGAATAAGGGCCCTGTGCACACAATGTATTAAATGTACTCAATTTTATGTTGTATGGTAATTAAAGTCTGTTTTGTTTGTTTTCCTATCAACCATGGTGTTTATTGCTCCTTCGCTGCCCAAGCTGTCAACCCTGCTGCACCACGCTGCGTGTTAGGAAAGACCCATAGTCGATGTTCGAGTCGACGCCCGCGGCGGATGAGGGCACACATGGGGAGGAAGGTTGTAACGCCCTCGCCTTGTTCTAAAGGATCCAGGGAAGCATCTCCAGGTTTGGTATTCAGTGATTAAATGAATGGGCAACACAAACTGAGAAAAATTGAGCAAGGTTTATTAAAAGTCAAGTTAATTTAATCAAAAGGTACAAGAAAAAAAACAAAACAAAACGTGTCTTACATTTGTTAAACTTCCTTATATTAATTCAAAATACCGTAATTTATGGTAATAACGCCGCAGCGGTAGTTAGGCCGCACCGATAAAAACGTATCATTTTAGAAAAAAAAACGGTAGTTAGGCCGCACCCCCCTCCCCCTTTATGATAGACAAGTAAAACGAATTGTCTATGATGTACAATCATGACAACAACGATTTCAGAAAACTGATACTGCTTTGAAGTGATGCAGTTGCATTCCGTCCTGATGAAAATCAAACAAACTTAGTGCATAATATACATTACAGTACCTTAATTTTCCTGTATATACA
>JAHWFO010052523.1:658787-671741 GCA_023313115.1 Rhysida immarginata | reverse complement strand
TTTTGGCGCCGGAAATTCAAATGAAAAGTTGCATAATGAACTTCAGACGAAATTAGCGTATAATATATATCACAGAACTTTAATTACCCTGTATTTACAATGTATAGTTCATTATATATTACAATATTTCACTTTTCATCTGAATTTCCCGTCGCCAATAAAATACGAATGTAAGTTTTCAAATACGAAGGCCAACAAATATGTTGTAAAGTGGCATTCTGTTCATATTTCACTTTTCATTCCGATCCCACCTCGAGGTATGTTCTAAATGCGTTTATCGTTTTGTAATGAATCTGAAGGCACAAAACACGTCAGGATACACGTTTTTTTTTTAGGATAAATCTTCACTTTTAGGTGACAGCGACGCGCACTCGCTACGCAACGGCCAACTCCCGCAGCCAGCTTATGATTGGCGCGCACACACACGGATATAGTGAAAACGGGAAAAGAAATTGGTCTTTAAGGAGAACAAGTTGCCTGTTAGCGTATTTCTTTTGTGTTTTTTAATTAAAATTTCTTATAGCTGGATACATGGTAGGGGCGAACAAGCTGAAGATAAATGCGAAGATTGTTTTACATTTTTTATTTTTTAAAGCTTTTTCTCTTAGGTTTCGAATTTTCTTTAAAGTTTCGTTAGGTTTCTCGTAGATTTTTTGCGTTTTTAACGCTCATATTTTTTTTCATAAAAGAATAAATGCATTGAAATCTAATAAATCCCCACCAGATTATAATATAGGAAAATAAATAATTACGCGTAAAACAAAGTTTGAAAGCATAACGAGTTTCTGTGGCAGTTAACTCTTATCAAGAACAGATGAAGGTACAGTCGAACCCGAATAACTCAAACTCTGATAATTCAAATTCCCGGATAACTCAAACGATATTCAAAGTCCCATCCCCCAGAGCATTTAATTCAATAGAAAATTCACTCATTAACTCAAACAAATTTTTTAATAAATCCCGGATAACTCAAACAAATTTTGATTTTAGTGAACAGGTATTCCTAAATGTAAGCAAAACCTATTTTTAAAAAAGCAAGCTTTGCCTGTTGAAACTTTATTTCATTTTTGAACTTTAATTTTTACGTCCACATGACAAGAAAATGATGCAGGAATCATTCCAGTTGCTGGCAGCCATTGTGGAAATCAAAACTTAGCCCAAACACAAAATTGCAAATGAACTGGTTGATTACGATCGTTCAATGGGAGAATACTTCGACGTAGTACCGGTAATCGATGAGAATTGCGTGTTCATTTTTAGAGGAAGTGTTCATGTTGGCCATAAAGTTGATTGCATGAAGCAGTTTTTAGAAGCAGTCATACACTTCTGATTGGCCGTCACCATTTTGGTTTCGAAACTTCACTATCTCATTGCCTTTGTTGATGTAAAAGTAACGGAAATTCGAGAAAAAAGTGAATTCTCTGTAAAGTTTCAAATATAAAACATTTATACATTTATCATAAATATCATCAGATGAAAAATATATGGGCAAAACTTGCCAAGAAATGCCTTTCGAAAATTTTTACAAACCAGAAGTAGAGTTCAGAAGCCATGCCAAAACAGCATTGGAATTGATTTCGTGTTGGAACAAACCGTATCTTGCTGGGTCTGTATTGCATTTGTATGTGGATCTCATTAAAACTAATCAAATTCATAGAAATATTATGAGTATCATGTAATCTTTGTAATGGCCATGTAGCCTTGTTTTTGACTTACTGGATAACTCCAAAACCTGATAAGTCAAAATTTTTATGTGGTCTGCTGACGATTTGAGTTATCAGGGTTCGACTGTACGCTCTTGCTCTTATTTACTGATCGGACTTTGTATCTCAATGCTCGGGGCTGACAATCAAAAGGTTTCACGAGCGTGCGCGCGGGGCTAAACGGTCATGAGAGCGCTTGAGCGGTGTTAGAAACACCAGTATTTTATTATATATTATTATTATGATTATTATTATTATTATTGTTATTATTATAAGCAAGAGCACGGTGGAGTTTATCTTCACCATGAGCAGAGTATGTTTCAAATTCGCCAAAGCGACGTGCAAGCTACACAGCAGCTTTTAAACTAACAGACAAGATTGAAAAGGCTTAAGAGCAATCGTGCAGCAGCAAGGCAATTAGGACACAATCGACGGCCAAAAATGTATTCAACGCTGGAGGAAATGTATGCAAAAATATATTATAAGTACGAAATTAAAAAATTTTCCCTACTGAAATGCGTATTACTTTTATTGAAGCATATATGCCATATAAAAAAGCTGTTTTTAGATTACCGATTGAGTGTGTGGTGGTGGGGGAGCGTATCGGCCATTATTGTCGGAGATTTTACATTTATGAACTACACTGTAATTAAAGTTCTGTCATGTATATTATACGCTAATTTCGTTTGAAATTCATAATACGGCTTTTTATCCTAAAAAAAAACGTGTATCCTGACGTGTTTTGTGCCTTCAGATTCATTACAACACTATAAACGCATTTAGAACATACTTTGAGGTGGGATCGGAATGAAAAGTGAAATATGAACAGAATGCCACTTTACAACATATTTGTTGGCCTTCGTATTTGAAAACTTACATTCGTATTTTATTGGCGACGGGAAATTCAGATGAAAAGTGAAATATTGTAATATATAATGAACTATACATTGTAAATACAGGGTAATTAAAGTTCTGTGATGTATATTATACGCTAATTTCATCTGAAGTTCATTATGCAACTTTTCATTTGAATTTCCGGCGCCAAAAAAAAAATACGAATGTACCTTCTCAATCCATGAAGTACAACTTTGTTTCGATTTGTTAAAATGGTGACGGGCAGTGGGGAATTCAAATGAAAAGCGAATAAATGTGAATAAATAAATGCGAATAAATAATGAACTGTACATTGTATATACAGGAAAATTAAGGTACTGTAATGTATATTATGCGCTAATTTCATTTGATTTTCATCAGGACTGAATGTAACTGCATCACTTCAAAGCAGTATCAGTTTTCTGAAATCGTTGTTGTCATGCTGTTTGGAAAAAAAACGGTAGTTAGGCCGCACAGACATTTTTTACAACTTTTTTATTAGATAAGCCGCGGCGTTACTACCGTAAATTATGGTAAATGGAATTTCTAAAACAAAGAAAATATAAAGCACTATTCTCATGTATGTTTTGCCTGCAATTGTCTGAAGTTGAGCAAAGGTCAGAAAGCAACATTTGAAACCTACTGGTAACATAGCTGTTCTTGCAGCAAGCATGGACCTAAATACCAAAAGCTGTTTATCAGAACCTTTTAGGAAGTATGCCCAGAAGGCTGGCTGGCATAATTTCAGCATGCAGAGGTCAGGAAGATATTTAATAAATATATAAGAGTTGGAGTTGAATTCTGTATAATTATTTTAAAAAAATGATAATTCCATTTTAATTCAAAAAAAAATAGAAATAAAATAAATATTAAAAACAGTTAAAAAGTCACCCAATGTGGAGAAATACAAATATTGAAGGAGACGAAACACAGATTAAATGAAGGTCTTGTGGAGCCAAAGTCATAATCCAGATTGGAACAAAGTCAAACTCATTGGTAAAGAAATAAATTACAAAAAAAGACTAATAAAAGAAACCATCAACGTTATTTCGAATGAAAACAATTTAGCCAAACCATCTATAGAAATTAATAATAAATGGAAATTACTACTAAAAAAATACTTACTTACTTACTTACTTAATTGCTTGCTTTTCAAACCCGCTTATCTGTTAGGGTCACGGGGGCAGCAGCCCTATGGAGGAACTCCAGTGATCGTGATCTTCTACCATCAGGCGCATGTCCTCCCTGGTAATATCCAAGCGACTCTAACCCAGATTCTCCATGTAGTTTAGCCACCTGGTTCAACCTGATCGACGGGATGAAGTGGAGAGAACCATCCGACGCCTTCCCACTACCGTCCAACCTGCATCTATTACTGGATGCTGTGATGTTAGCCTGGGCGGCTAATCCTCCGCAACGGTTTCAACACCTTGTTGAATCCACAGATGAAGAGAAACAGATGGGAAACTCTACCACATGATTGGAAATCACTACGTCATTTTTCAATACTAGTTTCGTGGCGCTAGTGAGGACACAATTTTGAAAATAATAAATAAAATAATAACGCAGTTTATGTATTAATTCTTATATAATGTTAAAACACGTAAATTTGTATTCAAAAATTAAAAAATGTTTTACATAAACGAAAAATTCTGGATTTGTCACGTGATCACTCATGTGAAGCACTCATGTTTGTATTAGCTTGCCATTGCTCGTGTCATATTATTAGCTCCCCTCTAATACTATGCTCATGTTAATCAGAGACCATCAATAAGAAATCTTGGTAATACAATAATAATTTCTTTTCATCTGTGATAATCCACCTTGCATCGTAGAACCGGTTTTCAAAGTTTTTAATTAACTTGAATTAAATTTTTTAAAATTCCGATGAAAAGAACGTTAAGAAACGTATTTATATGACGTCATATAACAATCCATTTGCGGGAGAATGACGTAATTATGATTAAACCGACAATAGCGCCGTGAAGCCAGGAGTGTTTTTAAGGAAAATTTCATTGGTTGACTTTGGTCACGTGATCTCAGAAAAGTTTCCCTTGCGGCTATAGGGAGTTTCCCCTCTGTTTCTTATTCCTCTGTGGTTGAATCCATACCAGCACATATTCAGGCAGCTCTCGCAGCTAAAGGAGGCGCAATACGCTATTAGCAGGGTGCCTCTAATAAATTGGTCCTTCAGTGTATTACAGCATGTGGATTATCTATTGATGTATTGTCTGCCATGAACACCATCTTCATACTTAATCGCAAATCTTAGAAATGAAGTAAATATCTGTGACAGGCACCTCGCTGATGCTTAAACAATGCTTATGAACAGCTGTTTTCCATGGTCTCACCCAGCGCTTCTCAACTTGTGGTATGTGTACTAAAGGTACTTAAAAAGGGTCATTGGCACTGTTTTATTAGTTGTTTTTTAAATATTAATAAAATTATTTCATGATTTTGAAAGTAGCTTAAGTCCATTTATGGTCAACAAAAACATGTTATTTTTAAATGTTTATTATACTGATTGGTTAAATAAACACTTTTAAAAACACAAAAACATTATTACCATGTTATATTTAAAAAGGAGAAAGGGAAGGAAAAATTCCACGAGCTGGATTTTCCTTTCCCTTTTCTCTTTTGTAATTATAAGTTTAAAGAATTCTTCTGTTCGTTATTATCTTCTCTTTGACTATGTTATCAAACAAATATTTTTAAATTAATTAAAACTCAAAAATTCAATATCTCGAATCACAGATAAATGACTTTGGCCACTTTTAAAATAAATAGCTCAATTACCTACTGCTGTTCTATGTCCAGTGGAGGCATTATACTACTGTGACTTGTTAGAGCAATCCACGGCTCCTAAAATCTATCAGGGCTAATTTTTTCTGCTAAAGCTTTTTTTGGTGAAGACATTTCTGGCATTTTCTTCAGTTATCTTGTTTGAGGGATACATTGGTGTTAAAAATTGTATTTTAGTTGTATGCAGCTGTTAAAAGGTTAAGAATTGCTGGTCTGGGTAATACCTTTGTGTCTGCACTGTCCAAACTTGTTTCAGTTGAACAATCCTCATATTTATTATTCTGAGTAGTAATTTGAACTAGCTCTAACAAGGCCCCTGGTTATGTGATTTATTAATTTAAGGAGGTGATAGAAGAGATATTTTGGAGCATATTATCCAAAATGTGATCCCCATATGCTCTATCTATCCTCCAGTATTTTTACGTATAAAGGCTGCTGCTCTAATTTATTTATTTATTTATTTATTTATTTATTTATTTATTTATTTACTATTAATTTTTACAATTTACTTTTCGGGGTCCATATGGCCGATAAGGCCGACAAGTAGGTCCCCGAAGGTAACCAGAATAGAACTAAGTACAGGATATAATTAACAAAAATAAAGGTAACAAACAAAGAAAAAAGAAAAAAATATGATTTAAATTCAAGGTAGATAATTAGACATTAAAAAAGTTCGAATTGCTTTCCTAAATACAACGTAAGGGAATAATGAGCATATATTAGTAGGAAGCTGAGACCAGCATCTGACCCCGGGGAATGAGACACATCTGCGCTCAAAATTCTTCTTGGTTAAGGGCAGGCTGATCGCAGTCTTATTACGAGTAGTATAATTATGGAAATGGGAGATGATAGGATTAGCATCTGATTAATAGATTTATAAATAAAAGAACATATTTGGATGAAATAGATTTGGCTAATAGTCAGGATTCCTAGAGAAGAGAAAAAATGTGAAACGGAATGAGGTTTAGGAAGTTTCAAAAGGGTACGGAGAAACCATTTCTGCAGTTTAAGGAGTCTAGTAAGATTATAAGAAGTAGTGGACCCCCAGAAAATAATACCAAAACATAAAGAACAATGAATCAAAGAATAGTAAAGGAGTAAAAGAACATGTTGTGGAAGGAATTGAAGTCTTGAAATCAACCCTTGATTTTTATTTAATTTTATGAGTAAGATGTCAATATGCTTATCCCAGGATAAATCATGAGATAAAATAAGGCCTAGATATTTAAATGAGTTAGTAGTGTTAAGGAGATGAAGACCGTAGTAAACTGGAGGATTAATAGGAATGCTACGTTTGTTACGTTGATAGAAGAACATAAGTTTAGATTTATCAACGTTAACTAATAATAAATTGGTGGAATTCCACAGTTTAAAATTGACTAGCAAGTGATTAATTACAGAAATAAGATTCGTTATATTTGGGTCAGAGAATCAAATAATGCCCAAAGAAATAAAAAAAAATTCAGGAGTACAGCCAACGAATTTTTTTAATTAGTAAAGTTGGGTATTTTACTTCCAACTTTTAGTATCGACTCCAGTGCATTGCTTTGGAGCCCTCGGTTTAAGCAAGATTGTTAATTTTCCCCCAAATCATATCAAATTATACATTGGTTTTCTCTCTTACATAGGCATGTATAAAATTAAACATACTGCTAGAAATAAAACTTTTAAAGCCAGGCTTTTTATTCAAATGCAATGCTCCAGTAAAACAAGAATATCTGTTGCAGATATGAGGCATAATTTTATTAAGACTTCATCATATTAAGGAAAGGGAGCATAAAAAATACGAGGGTTGGGGCATAAGTCATGGCAACTATTTTTTTTTGTGAGAATTCGGCCGTGGGTGGAAAATGCGAAATATATACAACCCCCTGACAAAAGTATTAGAACACGACTAATGTTAATGGAAGGTTCTGAAGAAAACATTTTATTTGCACAACGCATTGGAAATTGAAAATAAAACAAACATATTGCAAGAATGTACGTTTGTTCTAGTACATGTACTGCAACTTGCAGCTTACAAAACAAATATGACTCTGTATAATAAATTGATGAAAAACAACACTCATGAACAAAAGTATTAAACCACCTCATTTTGAGGACAAAACTATTAGACCAGGTGAAAAAACAAACACTTTAATACTTGGTAGGACCACCTTTTGCTTTAATTACTGCATTTATTCTATTAGGCATTTGATGTACCAATTTTGAGCACATTTCTGCAGGAATTTCCTTCCAGCATTTCATAATTGCACACTTCAACTCTTCAATTGTGGTTGCTTGTTCTTTTGCAATATTTTTCTTAAGTAAATCCCACAGATTCTCAATAGGATTGAGATCTGGACTGTTGGGAGGCCAGTCCAAGCTTGTAATGCCATTCTTCAATTTCCAAGCTGTCACTGACATGGACTGGTGACAAGAAGTGTTGTCATCCTGAAATATGCATGCATTATCACCAAACTTTTCCTCCATTGTTGAGAGCAAATGATATTCCAAAATTTCTTGGTAAGCTTTTGCATTAACAGTTCCTTTCACCATGGACATATTTCCTGGGACACTTGCTGTTATACATCCACAGATCAGGATTCCAGCAGGAAACTTAACACTTCTCTTGAGGCAATCTGGGTGAAACTTTTCATTAGGTAGTCTCCAAACTTTATCACCAATATTGTCACCATAGCCAATACAACATCTGCTTTCATCCGAAAAAAAATCACTGATTCCCAGTCCTGAATAGTCCAAATTTGACGTTGCTTAGCCCATTGAAGTCTAATTTTGGCTTGCCTCAGTGTGATGAGAGGTTTGGTCTTGGCTTTCCGTGAATAAGTATCCCATCCCATTTAGACGACGGATTGTTGTTTTGCTTGAAATGTGCACTCCATAGGTTTGCCATTCATTTGCAATCTCTGATGATGAAGCACTGTGCATTGTTTTGCAGATATTTCTCAGTTTTCTATCTTCAGCCATTGTGGTTGCACGTGGACGTCCACAATGTTTGATGTTTTTAATATCCCCTGTTGCTTTATACTTATTCAAAGTGTACAGTATAGCAGTTTTACTGACACCAAGAAAGCCTGCAATGTGTCCTGTGAATAGTTTTCCTTTCCCAGTTCAACAATTCTTTTTTTATGTCCCTCGACAGTTCTTTGCCACGACCCATGTTTTGTAAGAAAATTATTACGAATAAGTGATTAACAGAAATTTTTTCTTAGAAAAAAATCAAAGCTACTTTACATATCAGTACAATCTGATTGACATATCAGGTCTGACTCATTATAAGAGGGGAAATAATTCTAAATTGTGAGCAGGGTCTAATAGTTTTGTCATCAAAATGAGGTGGTTTAATACTTTTGTCCATGAGTGTTGTTTTCATCAATTTATTATACAGATTCATATTTGTTTTGTAAGCTGCAAGTTGCAGTAAATGTACTAGAACAAATGTACATTCTTGCAATATTTTTGTTTTAATTTCCATTTCCAATGCTTTGTGCAAATAAAATGTTTTCTTCCGAACCCTCCATTAATATTAATAGTGGTCTAATACTTTTGTCAGGGGGTTGTAGATGAAAGGACAAGGAATGGAGGAAATGTACGGACATTTAGCAACACGGAAATATTTTGCTCTTCATGTTTATTAAGGTAGTTGATATAACATTACAACTTTCATGTTCCAGAATCATTACAGCACACATACCCGTTCTAAAGGGCCTCAAAGTAGTCCCGTGAACGTTCTGCCAACGATGTGACAGGCGCCCATATCATCTGCTTCACCACAATATGCGTATTTGCAGTGTCCATTCATGTCCGAAGCTGTCTACCACGTAATGGTTCCTTACCGTCCGTATAAGGTCAAAATCACATCGAGAAAAGTCCGGAGAGTATAGTGGGTGCTCCAATTCTTACCAAAGCCAGCGGAGACCGGCTATATTGATATACGAGCGTTGTTCAACTCGGGTTACATCCATCCTGCACGGCAGTTGACTAAGAACTGATTTAACATTGTTCTCAATGCAACAAAAGGAAATCGCAGAGCGCCGGCCAGGTGGCCGAGAGGGCTAGGGCATAGGCTTTCTAGTTCTCGAGTCCGCCTGGTCATGGGTTCGAATCCCGCCGTGGGCATGGATGTTTGTGTTTGTTCCGGGCTGCGTACAGATATATCTTGTGTAAAAGGCGCAAAATGACCTTAGTAGTCGACACCAAAATTTCTAATAAACCAAACCAAACCGCAGAGCCATCTGGTGTTGTGGAAATATACTATGAATGAGCGGTTTCCTCGAGACATATGACATTTTGTGATACCATCCCTTAGCTATGAGAAAAAAAATAGTTGCCATGACTTATGCCCCAACCCTCGTATTTTCTAATACATGTAATTGTTTTCGTTAAATTCTTTAAGTTTCATTTGTTAAAAATTATGAAAATTCATTTCCTTTCAAGAAATTCAGACAACTTTTCAGTTTTAAGTAGACCAATACAATGGAACAGATCTAATTGGTTGACTTTTAAATGGCATCAGAGAATGCTGCTTGCTCTCTAGGGACCATTCACAAAATACATTCACTTGTCAAAAGGAAGGGGTGTCAAAACTCTGACTACTAAAACCTTTCTAAAAAATCTATGCTGTCAATGTTTCTAATTTTTCTTTATATTTCTGTTTTCAGAAACATCAGTCCTCGAAACAAGTCACTTTTAGTCTCTTAAAATCACTTTTTTTAAGCAAACTGTAAATGATACTTGAGTTTTTTTTTTTTTTTTTTTTTAAGCTAACAAATTTAATTTTCAATTGAAGATCGAAATATTAGTGATGTTAACAAAAGCACATGGTAAATTACGATTTCATTGGTTGATTGAACTTATAACTTCGTGTCCTGGAGCGTAGTAGTTTGGAAAAAGCATAGTAATCACAGCAGCACACAGAGGAATACGTTATGTTTTTTGTTACATCATCCACAAGCTTACGCTGATCACAATATAGGCACCATGTGCAGATCTAGCAAACAGACACCACATCTAATGAATAATTATGAACATGTGAGAGAGGAGAATGGTACTGATCAAAGTTTGGAAGCTGTTTTTTACAGTAATTTAGAATTTTTTTTAAATTAACAGTAATTGTTTGGATTGGAATTCCGGGATTGTTGTCGACACCAGGATTGAATGGCAGTTTTGGACCCTCTTTTGCAGCACGATAACGCCTGCCCACACGATCTCCTCATGCCAGAGGTGTTGCAGTGCCTACAGTTCAAAGAAGAAAAACTGCAGTTCAAAAATGAATGACTTTGCACCGTGTGACTTTCACCACTTCCCAAAGAAGAAAGAGCACCTTAGGGAAATGAGTTGTGTTCTGACGACGAGGTGAAAGATACCATTCAATCCTCGTGTCAACAACAACCCCGGAATTCCTCTCAGGCGGGTTTGCCTGACTAGTCATGCTTTGGCGTAAGGCATGGAAAGTAATGGGGACTGTCGAAAAGTGAATAGTGCATTACATAGAGGACATATGTAAGTATCAGATACAAAAAGAATTTTGAAAATCTGTTAACAAATAAGAGTTACAGACAGGAGGCAAAAATTCTTGATCAACCCTTGTAATTAAACAATTAAAAATCGATTGTGCTCTTCTTAAAGAAATGTTATATATACAGTGCCAAAAAAATGTATACACACTTAAGCAAAATTAAAAAAAACTATCCAAGGGCTGTCCAAAAAGTATCCGTATTGAGGCTACAAAAAAAAAAAAAAAAAAGAACTCGCTGCTCCTTTTTCCTATCCGGATCGTGTGACGACATTTCTGCTGATGACGTAATGAAATTTGCAGCGTTAAGAGTGATGCGAGCAATTGTTGTAACACGCTATAGCAGAACGTTTTTCTTTTCTCTTCGTGTGGTTTAGTGCGTAATTTTATGAAGATAGCGAGAAAATATAAGATAATGTAAATTTCTAAATGATTGGTTATCAAATGAAGATGCAAATTCTCATCTTGGGGACACAAGCTCAACAATCATGGATTATCTAAAAAAAAATGTGCCTGTGTGGTGAATATTGAAAGAAAGGCTTCCAAGCAATTCTACACCATTGTAAAACTGATAAACATAGAGATAGAAGCTGTGAAAGCCTTAGTTCTCAACAAATGCATCTAACAACCAGTAAAGTGCCAGAAAATGAAACGTCGAGTCATCAGGGTGAAACTAAAACAGTTCAACTTTTTAGCAATAAGGATCAAGTAACTGGTGCAGAATTAATTTAAGTTATGAACACAGTATGCAGCAATTATTCAGCTGCATCATGTCAAAACATAACCCAAACATTTGCTGTCATGTTCCCTTGTGCTTTCAGCTGTGACATGAAAAGTCTATCTCACTATGAATTATAATAAAATAATTTATCTTGTTTTGTAGTGTGTCTAGCATGACGAGAGGGGATATCATAATAGAAAATCTAGGCGCATAAATTTATTTTTTTATGCCTTTATTCAGAAGGGTAGTGCAACATAGGTCACTCTTCGAGTGGCTTCGTGCCTCGGCAAACAAAAGTTATCGAGGCAATGGTTGGGAGGGGGTGAGCAGGAGGAATCCTCGTGTATTTTCAACAGAAAGGCTAACATGAGCGAAGACAAGCGTGGTGGGAGGCTCATTCGATGAAGGGGAACGAGAACTTCCACAGTTAAATTTAGCAACGTGAGGGTCGAGAGAGAATTTAGGCGGGAAGAATCACAAAGTTTTGGCGGGAAATTTTTTCATGTGGTTTTGTGGGGCTTGATCACGAGGGAAAAAAGTACAAGAGACGCTGATAGCGAGAGGAGCTGCTGCCAAATGCTCTGCCCGTTGGGTTGGGTCCTCCAAGGCCCAATGCTGCGAGAGCCGGTGTCAAAGGTGACATTGAACACAAAAACATCATGAAAGAACTCGTATAATCTCATGTGTATGAGACCAGATACTATTGAAGCAAAATACCAACGGACAATTTGTGACTGAGCGAAAGGACTGGTGAGACTGAGTTAAGGGGAGTGTTAAACATCAAGGGGTTTTTGCGGCAGAAAACTGAAAATCATTCACAACGTACCTACAGTCAAATCTCGTTATAACAAAGTTCAGGGGACCACTGGTTTACTTTGTTATAACAAAACTTCGTTAAATCGAGATTGCAAATTAATTAGAGAATAAATTAAAAATAGCTTACTTTAAACCGTGAATATAATTTTTTTTATTTTTTTTAATTTTTTTTATTTTAATTAAGGAAAATATCAATCAATATTAGTGTTTTAAATGAACAGATAGGATTTTGAAATGATCTATCCTTACAGAAAGATCTATCTTTACGGGTGCGTTTCATCCTTACCGGAAATCATGATTAAAAACGGAAGTTGTACTTTTATTTTCATAGCATTAACATTAATAGATTTAATTATTCTATATGCTGTATTATTATAAAATAGAAAACAGAAGTTATTTTTCAAATAAATATAGCAAAAAATAGCACTGCATTTAGTTCAACACGTGCTAATGTTTACACAAATGTCTTGCTTGCTTACTTTGTAACATTACGCAAATAAAGTAGTTTTATTCACGCGACAAAA
>JAHWFO010052523.1:607853-628787 GCA_023313115.1 Rhysida immarginata | reverse complement strand
TAACTTCAAAATAATACTTTTTTTTATTTAGCATTTAAAGAAACCGGTTTTCACATATCACATACAGAAATGAATGAGAAATGTAGCCGATTGAAGTTCAGTTCGTGTTCGTGATTGCTGGTTTTCTGCTGTCTTTTTTTTTTTTTTTTTTTAATGCTTTTATAACAGATTATTATTATTATTATTAGCCAGGCGGCAGGGGAGTTAGGTCGCATGTCACCTCGCTCCTCGATTATATGGTTCCAACGAAAAAAAAAAGACAAGCCAGGGCACCCCAGGAATTTGCAGAATATGTGTGAAAAGTATTTATGGAAACAAGCTAAAATTAAATGCTCTAGTAATTGTGCAGAACTGTTACATGTGATATGTGTTAATATACCTAAACAACAAGTTCTTCAC
Organism: Rhysida immarginata; assembly: GCA_023313115.1. Lineage (NCBI taxonomy): Eukaryota > Metazoa > Arthropoda > Chilopoda > Scolopendromorpha > Scolopendridae > Rhysida > Rhysida immarginata. The sequence continues at coordinate 628,388 of JAHWFO010052523.1, read as the reverse complement.
CTTGTGGATAGGTGCACATCCCCAGATTACGGAGACATGAATAACAACCAGTCAAGATCTGCCAGAAAATCTGAGTTAAGTGATCACTCTTTTATCTCATCTGATTCTTTATCTCCTATTAAACATGGCAAAAATGCTGAATTAACTGCCCAGAGAGACCCTGAAACTGGCAATTTATCGTTATTGCTGACAGCTGTCGAGAAGCTGATAAATACCGTTCGTGAATTTATCGATATTAACAATAACATTCAAATTCAGAATAAAGATCTTCACTTGAAAATAAATAGATTATTAAATTTATTATCAATGTCAAATGTCACTACCAGCGAAATAGAATACATCATCAACTTACGCTAAACAGGCAAAAAACACTGGATCGAATGCCTATACCCACAATGCCCAATTAATGAGACAGTCCCACAAACTGTAAATGCTGATCCGATGTTATCAAACCAAACATTCGATAAACCAACGAGTAATAGTTCTGAATCAAAAAAGGAAAAAAAAAACTCATTATTGTTGGTTATTGCAATTGCACCTCACGTAAGCAAAAATAATTAACTCTAAACGGAATCATGTAGATAGATTCTTCATATCCAAGTTATCTGCCGATACTGAGTTTACAGCCGAGATGGTTAAGGCGCAGGTCTTTCCGCTCTCGAAACCAGCGAGTCACGGGTTCGAATCCTGCCGAGGGCATCCATGTTTGTGTTTGCTTGTCCCTTCTCACTATTATCATCCTTTCATCATCATTTCATAACTCTAGTTAAAGAACTAGAAAAAACCGGCTGTCAAACAATCACTTTAACGTCATCTCCTGACTACCTACACACTGTGCATTAGTTGGTGTGTAGCGCCATACGCTAAATAAAATAATAAACTGAGTTTACACAATTGAAACTTCACATTCAAAAGTTTATAGAACCAGATTTAATTCATGATTGTCACAAACTTAAGACTCGATATAACACATATTCTTCTTTTTATTTATCGATAAATAAGACTTCATCAGAATCAATTTTAAATCCTGAAAACTTGCCAATTGGAACTTTCGTGACTCAGTTTTTTGGGAAGCTACATCGGAATCAAATCTTTGGTAAAGAGGAAGCCGTACATTCCCTTAATAATGAGCATTTATTTATATTATCAAAATGTGAGAGGATTAAGAACCAAGATCACTCAGGTTCAAAAATATATTTCGTTTAATAAAGATCTCATATACGCCCTCACTGAAACATGTCTCAATACCTCTATATCTAAAAACCTGCTCTCTAATTAAAACTTTGAAGTATTTAGGGCCGATCGTTCTGATTCCAATCGAGGGGGAGGTGTTCTGATTGCAGTGCCGAGTTATATTCGCTCAGAAAAACTGCCATTCAACCCTTCTACTAACTAAATCGATTCGATTGGAGTCAAATTAACTATTAAATGTAACTCCATAAACATTGTTAAGAATTTAAAAATCTGGGTTATCTATGTTCCACCCTCAACATCTACACTACTGTTTATAAAAATCGCAACACCCTGATGGAATAGCCCAATCTGCATTAAATTTGGAGCATTTGCATATCATGGGTCAGAAAAGAAACCATTAGATTTTCAGGTCAATACAATGCGTTTTATTGTCACATTAGTATCAGGTGAAACCACCATGGGATGCAATTACAGCCTCTAAACGTCGTGGCATTGAGTCAAACAAGCTCTGAATAAGGGCCTGGGGAATGTCCTGCCATGCTCTGTCTACATGGGTATACAGTTCATCCACAGTTGCTGCTGCAGAAGTCTGACGAGCCAATCGATGAGCAACCCTGTCCCACACATGCTCGACTGGGGACATGTCTGGTGAACGAGCAGGCCAGGGGAACAAGGGCGTCTGATGTGCTTGGAAAAAGGCGAGGACATTTCTGGCCACATGCGGTCGGGCATTGTCCTGTTGGAATACAGCGCCTGGAAGGTTCTGCAGGAAGGGGATGACCTCGGGTTGCACAACTTCCCTGATGTACCGGTCACTGTTCAGATTGCCATGGATTCTGATCAGACGGGAACGGCCATGGTAACTGATTGCACCCCACACCATCATCCCTGGCGTTTGTCCTGAATGACGCTGCAGGATGCATTCTGGAAGGTCGCGCTCGCCACGATGTCTTCTGACTCGTATCCTGCCGTCATGGTGCTGCAAGTTAAACCTTGGCTCATCCGAAAACACAACTTGTTGCCATTCAGCTTGCTACTGTTGGTGTTGATGGGCCCATTGCTACCTGAGGCGCAGGTGGTTTTGAGTCAAAGGAATCCGCAACAATGGTACTCGTGCCATCAATCCTCTGGAAATCAAATGGCGTCGTACAGTGCTAGCAGACATTGTCCTGCCTACTGTAGCCCCCCACTGTTGTGCTAACACTGTGGAAGTGGCTGTACGATCTGCTACACACATGCGATAGAGGTGTCTGTCATCTCGCGGTGTCGTCGTGCTGGGTCTTCCTGAGCCTGGTCTTCGGTGTGCCCTGTTCTCTTCGCTCCACTGCCTCCATGCACGCATAATTGTCGTTGCATTACGTCCTACACGAGCAGCAATGTCACGATACGACCATCCCGCTTCACGCAGACCAATTATGCGTCCTCTTTCAAAGTCTGTCAGCTGTTGATATGGTACCCTTCGTTGTCGTCGAGGCATGGTGTTCTTTCAAGCAATTACTCTGAAAATCTAATTATTTATACTCTGACCCATTGTATGCAAATATTGCAAATTGCATATGGATTAGACCATTCCATCAGGGTGTTGCGATTTTTATAAACAGTAGTGTAATAGCATCTGCCAAAAATTTATCGTCGAACTTACCGATTATGCTTTATCTTTGAACGGCACCAATATCTTCACTGGAGACTTTAATTACACCAACAACCCCTGCAATGATAACAATAATAATTATAATTCCACCAGAAGAAGAAGCTCTGGGCAGAAAAACTTGAGCTGAAAAATTATAACATTATTACCGTATATACCCACGCATAGGCCGACGCCCTGTTTTTGAGCCCAAAAAGTGGAAAAACGCCTTGACCCGCGCATAGGCCGAGGCAAAAAAGGGGAAAATTTTTTTTTATTACAAAAACATTAAATAACTCTGGTTCTGTAAAGCCTAGATTAATGAAACTTGGAGGAATAACAGGGTACATAAGACTGTGTATACCGTTAAAATTTGATCGAATTCCAACGAGAAGTTTCCTAGTTACGCAGTGAAAATTGTAACAAGTGCTGGTTAGTACTCAAAAGTAAACGCGTTATGATGTTGAATGATTAACTTGAAAACTGTTTGTTGGAATTCAATCAAATTTTAACGGTATATAATCTTTACAATGCGTAGCAGATACAAAAAAATTATTTCCAGTATTTTATGTTGTAAACCATTTTTCGATCATCTTTCAGTAGGCTTAAAGTATCGATGTTCAAACTGTTTCGAAATGGAATTTTTTAGTTTTCTTGAATCTTCGATGCTTCGATGTTCCATTTTGAATACTGTTTAGATTAATGTATTTAATTAGCAGTTTTCCTAGCTAACGCAGTCTAGTGACTGATTGGTGATTTGACTTAACCAACCATTTACCATCGAAGTACAATCGAAATTTCCATCGATGGTTTGTAAACCACCATCGCTGGCAATCGATGTTTTGTAAAAATCGTTCGATGGTTGAAAACCATCGAAATTTCCATTGAACGACGAACAAAACCATCGATGGATCGCACACCACTAATTTACTGTATGTATTGGAATGACAGAACACGTAAAAATGCGCTGGTTTCGTTTGAAGCCCCTCCCCCTCTCATACTTTCTACAATATGGCCGCCACAGCGTTTTAGAGATTCTCATAATACTTTTATCTTATCAGAAATTTATTTATGCAGTGAAAGGGTTAATAAATGAAATCTAAACGGATTAATAAATAAAATTATTGCTTAGTTTTTTGTAAACTCCACTCATAAGAGTTTTCATCAACTCTAACCCTCGCATAGGCCGAATGTGGTTTTTAGGGGTCATTTTTTGGAAAAAAAAATTCGGCCTATACACGGGTATATATGGTAAGAATTATCGAAAACAAACCCTTGATAAGGTCTTTGCTACTGACCTGCTTCTCATTAAACAATGCCATTCGTCTTTAGTTAAGGTTGATCTGTATCACCCAGCCTTACTTTGAAACGAAGCAATATAAAATTATTAACAGATTTGATTTTAAAAGAGCAAATGTTTTAGATTTATTTACTGATATCGCAAGAATAAATTGGTCATCAGTGGATAATTTACAAATGGCCGATCAGATTTGGGACTACTTAATTAATCGTCTCTTTATAGCTGTTAACAAGAATGTTCCAAAGAAGAAATCGCCATATAATAGAATCCCAAGTAACAGATTCCCGGAATGGATCACTAAGTCCATGAAAGATTAAACAAGATAAGCATAAACTTTTTAAATCTATAAATTCTCCTGTAGACTATAAAGAATTCAAATTAGCTAAGAAAAACTTTAAACAAGCGTATAAATCGAATTTCCGCAACTATTACAAATCCGTTGAGTGAGACCTCAATACCCGTGCAACTTCAGGGAAGAAAACTTCCAAAAGGCAAACAACCAATAAGCTTCTCGGGAAGAAAACTACCGGACAAAAATGGACTAAGTACTGTACGATTGAACAAATTGTGTCGCATTTCAAGACGACTTGGATTTACCTAAACCTAATTTTTATTCCCACCCTTTCTGGAATCAGATTCGGGGTATATTTAGAATTGCACAAATTTCTGAATCCGAAATTCTCAGGATGGCCTCAAAGATCACTGCCTCGAGAGGTTCTCATTTTTATGATATCCCAGATTAAATTTTTAAAGGCTGTATTACAGCCATTTCTTATCCACTACAAATGCTTCTCAACAATCATTGGCAACCGGAACGTATCCGAAAGCTTGGAAGACAGATTATTATGCCAGTAGCTAAGATTTCTAACCCACATTCACCTACCAACTTCAGACCAATAACCATGACTTCTTTCCCTGCAAAAATTTTAGAAACATATGTAGCAAGACATCTTGAATCTTTCCTCGACTCATATTTGCTGGAGGAACAACATGGCTTTCGAAAGAATCACTCTACCTTGACAAATCTTGCCTGCTTAACACACTAACTTGTTCAACATGTCGATCAACACAAGCAGATTGATGTCGTTTATTTTTATTTCAGTAAGGCGTTTGATAGTATCAATCTCCGCCTACTTCTGCAGAAACTCACTCTTTTAGGTGTATCCAAGAATCTGAATAAATTCATTAATAACAGACGGATTTTTTTATTGTCAAGAATAACAACGCAACTTCTCTTAAAGGAAAAACTCGCAGTGGCGTTCCTCAGGGATCACCACTGGGGCCTGTATTATTTAATTTATTTATGGCCAACATTATCCCCTGAAAGAGTCTCATCCCTGTTAATTTTCTTTTATATGCAGACAATCTGAAGATCTACTCGGGTCATTCGAAACTGGAATGATTGCCAAATGATGTCTCAAGCTCTTGACTACATCTCTTGCTGGGCTAACAAAAATGTGCTTTCCCAGAACGTCCTTAAAACCTTTATTATCACATTCATAAGAAAAGTTGTAAATTATGAATTTATTTACAAGCTGGAAGAAAAGAAATACAATGATCAGCAACAATAAAGGATTTGGGAGCGCTCTTTAACAGCATCCTAACGTTTACCAACCACTTAACACTTAGGATTGGGAACACAGAATGGTGTTCATGCTTTGCTTGCATTTCAATGGTTTCGGACATTTCAATGGTTCAAATCAAATGCCTGACCATCATGAAATTTCTCTACCAGTGTGTTTTGGCAATGGCAGTAGCCCTGCGTTATTCGGTGTATCCTGACGCACTCGTATGACGCGTCATTGACCACATCATAACTCACCGACGCGCGCCATAGAGTGCATGATGTACTGTAATTTTCAGTATATAATACGCGTATTATGCAAAATAAAAGTTAAAAAAAAATCATTACTCCTTATTATAAAAATTGATATAATATTCCGTTGTTTTTTTTTTTAATAAACCCGGGAAAATACGAGGGTGGGGGGGGGGGGGGATCTCAAACTAAGGTTTGTCTAATATTAAATATACATTACGGAAAATTTGTTCATTATTGTCTCAGTTTCCTAAAATTGCATATAATAATCCGATAAAACCAGGACAAATTTGCCTTACTTTTTGAACTTTATTAATACAGATTTCACAGAAAATAATAGTTGCTAAACCACTGTGCTCATAGGCATCTCAGCTTGGCAGCTATCTTGAAAGATGCTGGGAAAACCCGGTATCTTAGTGGAAAGGGGAAACAAATAGCCCTGGTTTCTTAACAGTGATTGATTAAAATTTTAATAATAATCCGATAAAACTAAGACAAGTTTTAAATTTTAATAAGCAAACCATATTTTCAATCGCTGCTAAGAAAGCCAGGAAATGAACTTCAGGCTGATGAAGTTCAAATGAAACTAGCGTATAACATACATTACAATACATTAATATACAGTATATACAATGTACAGTTCATTATACAGTACAGTAATTGGCTTTTTATTTTAATTTTCCGTCGCCAAAAGCCAATACGAAAGTAACTTCAAAACTGTGTCGATCTTATAATTTTCCTACTTAAATTTTATTAAATTAATATCTATTTATTATTGTTAACAGTAATCACTTACTAAAAATCTTTGGATATTAGTAAATATCACTAAATAAAATAAGGAAACTAACTTAGAAGTTAGAAACACTGCTCACTTTACATGCCGCCATTTTGAATAAATTAATGAACATCTAAAAGGAAGGCCTGTGCCCTGAAAATTTATACATTGTTACATCATCATAAAAAGGCATTGTTAATCCTATTTCTACCACTAATAAGCCCTAAATTATGACTACATATGGTCATGTAACAATGTATAAATTTTCAGTGCATAGGCTTTCTTTCTAGGAAGTGTTGTCAGAGACTATCAATAAGCCATTCTCCCTCTTCCCTGCAATGGAACTTTATAAACGTTTTTCACTTTTCTGTAAGGAACTCATGATGTTTTCCAATTTTTATGACCTGAAAAGCAGTGACTGGTAATAATAATAGTAAAATGAAGAGGTTTTTTCCAACTTTCTTTTTTCTTTTTCTGTATATTCTTGCCTATTTTATTTCTCGCGACAAGTCAAAAATGGGGAACGCATTGTACAAGAGGATAAAATTTTTACTGTTTTTTGGGGCTCTAAAAGTGGAATCGCATTATACAAGAAGCGCATAATAGTAGAATAAATACGGTATTTTTAGGCAAAGACTATGTTGCACAGGTTACTTTACTTTTTTTATTGAAGTAAAGTAAAAAAAAAAAAAAAAAATTTCAGATTGTTTGAAAATCGGTTAATAAATAAAAAAGTTACAGCCATGGAGGCATTACTTTTCGACCAACCCTCGTGTCTTCCCTACATTTATTGAGTTTTCTTTTAAAAACTTAATGAGTTCACATTGACAGGAATTAAAAACTGCTGTAGAATGTTTAAGACAATCTGATATTACCACAAAATTTATATTTCTTAAGCGTGCCTTATCCATCTGAAGAACTGTAACGTACAAACGGATGTATTGTGGCTTGGAACTCGAGCTTTAAAAAATATCTTCAAAACTGAGCAAAACCCAGTTTTGAAATTTTTGTATTGTTTTTATGAAAGTATGTGTAAGATGTTAATAATTTTTTAACAAAAAAAAAAAATACCCACCATTTGAGAAATTTGCATATATAGAGTATTTTTATTAAATTCAAATATTTGCACATGCATAATATAATTTTCAAAATTTTATATAGAATCTACATTTAAAGAGCTTTCATATGTCACCAATCACATCTTTCTAAGTAAAATACAACCGAAGTTACAGTACTTCATAGATAAGGCCCTCATTCAAATTTCGAAAATTATAAATGTCTGTAACTTCTATAAAAATTAATAATATTGTATATACCAAATTTCATTAAAATCTGAGAGGTCAAGTGCCAAAACTATAAAATTTCTGCCTGAATTGATGTGGAATGACCCTAATGTCTTGGTGAGAGTTAAGTTTATAGGTTTGTTTGATAATTATTATTTCGTAAATTTTGAAGTAATTTTCTATTTATTTATATGTTTCCATTATTAATATTTCCTCAACGTAATTATTAGTCTATTTTTATTTTAAATGTTAATTTTAATGTAAATAAAACGAAACCCAGTTAGAAACGTGCAGTAAAAAAACTTTCTCGCACTGCAGTGCTGCCATCATCAATTAGTGTCATTAGATTGTGATTTTAGAGGAGCTGAACAACTCCCTACTATCTAAAGACAATACTGTGAGCACAGTGGTTTAGCAACTATTATTTTGCATGAAATCTGCAATAATAAAGTTCAAAAAGTAAGGCAAATCACTCTGCCATTAACTAGAGTTAACAGAGTCCTAAATCCAATAGATGAATGCTACTAGTCTTAATGATATACAAGGGTGGTCCGATAATAAAGGTACAGGGGACAGGCATACGAGACCTGCGTGCATAGCTATGACGTCACATGCATACATAATGAGGACATCTCAGTAGTAGTTACCATTGAAATGGTTTGTTCGTTGAGTCAATACCTGGTGTACAGCAAGTTGACAAAATAATCTTTGTTATTGACAAATATGTCAAAGTTTGCTTTGTGATTTTCTCCCTCCAAAAACAACTATTAACAACGACAGATACTGTGAAACACTGGAAAAATTGCAAGAAGCCATTCGTCGAAAGCGATCAGGACAATTACGCACTGGAGTGAGGTTTTAGCATGATGGCGCACGACCTCACACATCGAACAAGACGAAAGCCTGGCTGAAAAAGAGAAAAAGGGGGAAAATCCAGAACCCCCCCCCCCCCTACATTCCGGATCTCGCCCGTCCGATTTCCACCTTTTCAGTCCTCTAAAGAATTTTTTATCGGGCAAACGATTCCCTAACCAAGAAGCATTGCAAGCTGAAGTGGGACAATATCTCGTTAATTTGGGACAAGAAACGTACCGTGAAGGAATGTTTAAACTGGTGAAGCGCTGGGACAAATGCTTAAATGTTCACGGCGACTATGTTGAAAAATAAGCAAACCTTTTTAGTATACATGACATTTGTTTCTTTGAATTTGTCCTGGATAATTTGACCTCTACCTTTATTATCGGACCGCCCTCGTAAGTCAATGAAGTTAGGGGATGCTATTCCGCATTTTTACCGATGTTTGCTACTAACCGATCTTTATAAATATGTCAAGATAAAACATTTGAATTATCTTTCACATAGATATATTTTGCATGGCAGAGAGTTCAAGAAAATACTACTTGAAATGTTTTTGTGAAAGCAGGAATTACCCCTCCTGTAAATGATTCAGTCATGAGAATCAAAGACAGGAGGAGTAGGGAGAAGAAACTGTAATTAGGCCTGACAATGAGCTGCTTAATGGAATTTTATTCAGATGTTAATGATTTTGAAGGATTTTAAATAAATTTATAAATTCTAAATAAATTTATTTCTGATATAATGTAATTTTAAATGTAATGAATAAATGTTATTATATGATAATTAATTTTGAACACTTCTCATTTCTTCATTTTATGGAAATATAAAAACTCTAAAGCTTTTAAAAACCAGATGACCATAATGCAGTGCGCGTTTGAACAAACATGGCGGAACATTCCCTGTTGCTGAATCGCATACCTTAGGTAGGGTAGATGTACCAGTAATTGACAGTTTAAGACATTACTGTGAAAAGATATTGTGTATGTAAATCAAATTGCATTTTGAATTTTTCTAGTTATACCTTTAAATTGTAAATATAATGTAGAACGTGCCAATCTCTAAACAATTATTATATCTTTAAAAGCTATTAAGTTTTTAAATTTTTTCCTAACTAATGCATGAATCACCAGTAGTTGACAGTTAATGCACCAGAAGTTGACAGGCAGTTTCACCAGTAATTGACAATATTTTAACTACACATTTCATTATATATATATTTTTACAAAAAAAATTGAGAACATTCAAAAGTAACTGATGAAATCAAGCATTTTTAAGAATGTGTAAAGTATTTAACATTAACTAAAATTGTGGTTTTTAAAACATATGTTGTTCATGTAGATAATTTATCTTTTTTTTTTGTTTGAAATAATAAATAAAATCAGTAGAGTGCAAGGACCATAGAAAATGAAGGTGTTTTCCAGTAGTGCAATATCATTAGATCTTGGCCAACAAATTGTTCGTAGAAAAACTGGATTATTGACGATTGTTCTCCTGCTTGCAAAATTCATCCAATTCATCCTATGCTACTTCTTATCATAGTAAAAAGAATACCAGAGGTAGTTTTCTTCTTGGAAGATAATTTGTCCTGGGCTATCTGTTGATCGTCTCTGTGACAAGATTCAGGATCAACAAAAAGAATCGGCGAATAGGGCCTAGAAGATTTATGTCAAAGTGGGTATTCTAGAAATTGACAGTCAAGTACCTATAATTGACACTGCTAAATCAAGTACTGGAAATTAAGAAGTTATACTTAAAACCATCATGTTTCTTTTATTATTACCCCTACATTCTATATCACATTAGTATATTTTTGCTCGTTTTTTTTTTTTAAAACACAGAAATTATCAATAATTGACAAGTTATGTCAATTACTAGTGTCACTACATATCTGGGTTCTAGTACTTGACGGTGGATTAAAACAGTTAACACATTGGTCATCTGAAATTCTGTTACTACTAGAAGTATTGTCCACTGATCACACAAACAGGTTCACGTAAAATTAATAACAAATATTGCATAACATTCATGAAATAAATTCAAGTAATCAAACACTCGAGTAGTAGTACATTACAAAGTTTTTTCGACTCGGTATGGCATTGAACAATCAACATGTGTTTGCAGCCATAATATGGAGCAAAGTTCCTAGTTTTTTGCTGTTCTGAAAAGCCCAATACATTGTTTAATTCGAGGTGGCAACACCAGTTCCTTTTCTTGCCTTGTTACTTCATTAAAAACTTTTAAATCGTGAATTGTCAATTACTGGTACACTGCCAACTACTGTACATCTACCCTATATAAATATGTATAATAAATGGACGCGTATTTTACATGGGAAATTTTTCCAAAATTTCGCAAAAACTTAGATGCGCATTATACACTGGTGCGTATTTCATACCGAAAATTACGGTAATGGTTGTATTTTAATAAGAGTTTAACTCATCGGAAAGCTTTGAGTATATCCTTAATTGGCAGCATATTTTAAGCCAACCTAACCCTACTTTCATTTTAGCTGGACTTCCCTTTTAAGGTGATATAATTGTTTTCTGCATATTGTTAAAATTCTGGGTTTTAAAAACTGTTGCTCAAGATTTTCATTGTGACCCTCCTATTTTCACTTTGATTTGAGTGACTATCACTGAGATTTATCTAAATTTATAAATCCTATTATGTTTAGAATACAAGTTTGTTTATATGGAATATGCTTTATTATAATTTTTTAAATATTATTAAATACCATTACATTTCAGTTTAAGTATGGCACCAATTCTTCTAACATCACAGCTACATTTGCTGTCATCTGGGGTGGAAGTAAACCTTTGGACAATCCAGATAACATACATGGTGAATACATGAAGCTATCTGTTTTTCATTTTATTTTAAAATAAATAAATGTTCTTTATAATCATTATTTTCAAAAATATTATTTATTGTCTTACAGTTTTGGTGTATCGATGTCCCTATATGGCCGATAATTGTGGTCTTTGTCTAGCATTGCCAAACAAATACCATTGTGGATGGTGCCAGAGCTCGGATAAATGCCAAGTGAAGGAACAGTGTGACGGGCGTGGGTTTGCTTGGTTAGATCAGCAAAAGACATGTCCTGATCCTCGAATTCTAGATGTAAATAATTTTTAATCTTATTCTTTTATTGTAATTGGTGAATTGGTTTATGAATTTCTCTTCATTGCAAACTCATTTTCTGCAGTTTTTCCCTAAAACTGGTCCTGTTGAAGGAGGAACTAAAGTGACAATCCACGGAATCAATCTAGGAAAGACTTTTGAGGACATTCGGACGGGTGTCACCGTCGCTGGTCATCAGTGTATCCCACTAAAAGATGACTATATACGCACATCACAGTAAGTGCCTAATTTTCTTTACGTTATGACAGTTCTTTATTTATACACAACCAATAATCAAATTATATGATGCAATTATTTTAAATGTTTATGAACAAGGAATCTTGATAAAGTACTTCTAAGAATAAATGCTTTACAGTACTGATATATTTTGACTGAGTCCACGTCAAAGTATGTATTTTTTTGTCTTAAAGTATATTTTGAGAAATTTACATAATTAGATTTACCGTATATACTCGTGTATGAGACAGCAATTTTTTCCCCCCAAAATGGGCTCAAAAATCAAATTCGTCTTATCCATGAAGCAGTGAAAATTTAAAGAATTAAAATGGCTACTATAGAGTATAAACAGTGGAGAAAACGTCTAGGCCAATGACGATTTATAGGAGACATTATCTTGATTATTATTAAAGTGGATCCGTATTGGCTATTCAATTAAGAACCAATAGAATTCTGTTGAGAACCAGTAGACTAAATTCAGCAGTCTATTTAAATCTTGAGGTAGAAGAACTGGCTTCAGTTCAATTGTCAAACTGGCTTCATTTTCGATTTGTAAACTGTAGTTTCTACTTCAGCAGTATTCAGAGCAAATTTACCAGAAGAGTTGGTTTCAAATTTTGGTAAGTCAAATATTTTTTTTTACATTTTATATTATATTTGCATTTAAAACATTAAAAAACTTTAGTAGTTAACACTTTTTTTTTCGAAAATTTCAGATACGAATATGGGTCTACAAACGCCATTCTTATACAGCTAGCTTCTAACTGAAAGTGATTCAGCATGCTTTTGAGTTTTGAAGGCTCATATGCATTTTTGTTTTGTTTTCAATGTATAAATTTACGGTATTTTGGAAATAAACTTTAATTTCGACATCAGTCTAGAAGTGATTTTTGTCCTCAGTTTATACATGGGACAGTCCATTTTTGGCCTTTTTGGCCTCAAAAACGGGGACCGTCTTATGCATGCAGGCGTCTTACACATGAGTATATCCAGTATTTGCCATATACCTTATTTATTCATGTATAACGCAATCCCCACTTTTAGAGCCCAGAAAAACGTGTAAAAATCGAGCATTTGTGTACAATGCGAACCCTAGTTTTTGATTCATTGCAGATGAATGAGACAATAAACAAGCAGAGGTCATTTAAAGGACCATTTTACCCCGAGATTTCAAGAGACAAACTACATCATCCCTGTTTGAAATGAAAACGAGGCTGGAGAGAAGCCCTGCTTTGAAATAAACATTGCTTAGTAGTGTTTGATGTTTGTCAAGCAAAGAAAACTATCAGTAATCAACTAATTTGACATTTTTGATAAATATAAATTTTACTATAATGATCTTTAAAACCATTTCAAGTAAAAATTATTTCTTCTTTTATTTTAGAAAATTAAATTTTATTACTTTTCATAAAATACAAACAATCTACTATATAAGCAAATTTGAAGTTTTTGCTTAGGTGTTAACATTTAAGGCTTTTTGAAATTTGAAATTTTAAACTATCCAATAAGGAAGTGTTGTTGTCGTTTCCGTTGCTATGATTGGCGGCCTTAGAAATAGAGATTTTTTTTTTTGATTGGTTGTTATTTAAGAGAAAAAAAATGAGAAAAGTCAGCTATCCAGTGCGTTGTTGTTGTTCATGGCTGATCAATTCCCAGTCTTATCACATTGGCGGAAAAACACCGCTTCACTAAATATTTTAGAGTTAAACGAAATAATTTCACCACCATGCCCTGAATAAATAGTGTAGAAAGAATTCTATTTGTTCAAGAACATCGATTATGAATCGAAACAAGAAAGAATCATAATTAATTTTGATAATTGGGTCAGCGGTAAAGGACCTATGAATAAAAGCGACATCTGTCGACAAAAATTGTAATCATTTTCTTTATCGGAATTTTGCATTTAAAGAAAATGCTTTTGCCTTGAACATTTGTAGAATGATCATGATGACTGAAAGGATTTTTACGCTTTTAAAGAGGAAATAATATAATTTATTATTCTGTTCTTTTAGTTTTTAGATTTTAATATACAGGATTAGGCATTTATCTTGAGACAACTGAATATCTCGGACACTAAGCATTGCACGAAAAAATGTCCAAAATCGAGTGAATTATTTTGCGGGGGGAAATTCATTAGTTAAAAAAATTATACCCCCCCCCCCCTTTGTGAGGGGAGCTGGGGGGAGAGGGTAGCTTTGAAATCTTAAATAGTAACACCTGTTTTTAATGATATATTCAGATTGTACACAATATTCGAGAAGTGTTTTATTTTTGGTGTTTTTTCAATTGATCTAACCGTTTACGAGATGGAGGCCCTGAAAGTGTGAAACTTTTAAAGTTTTGAACCCAATCTTATCGATGAAAACAAAGATAGAGAGTGGGTCTTACAGACATTCCTATTCTAATTTTTAATGGTCTTTAAGAATCCGAAGTCAGAATTTCAAAAATTCAAAATTTTTTAGTGCTCAAGTAAACTTTTGGGGGCAGCAGTCCTATGGAGACAGAATCTATGCGTGTGTATTGAAAAATATTGGATTTTTGAAATTCTAATTTCGGATTCTTAAAGACCATGAAAAAGTAGAATAGGAATGTCTATAAGACCCCCACTCTATCTCTTTTGTCTTCATCGATAAAATTGGGTTCAAAACTTTAAAAGTTCCACACTTTCAGGGCCTCTATCTCCTGAACGGTTGGATCAATTGAAGAAACACCAAGAATAAAACACTTCTCCCACAAGGGGGGGAGGAGTAATTTTTTAACTAATGAATTTCCTCCGCGAAATAATTCACTTTTAATTTTGAACATTTTTTTCGTACAATGCTTAGTTTCCGAGATATTCAGTTGTCTCAAGATAAACGCCTCACCCTGTATCAATTACAGCATTTTTAAGCACTATTTGATCAATTAGCTACAAAATATTTACATGTACAAAGCTCCAGTAGCTGGATTGTTTCAAATTATTAAATTTATAAGTACGCCTGTAGGCGCGTTTTAGATTATGTAAATGAATTTGTTTGCTCTGATTAATGTTTCAGCGAAGTAATTTGTTGTTGTTGTTGTTGTTATTATTATTATTATTATTATTATTATTATTATTATTATTATTCAGTTCTGTTTAGGTTTTTAATAATTTAATTAAAGCATACTTGAAGAAAAAAGAAACACGCCAATTTAGATAAAGCTTAATAAAAATGTCCTGGTGTAAACAAATAATGGAAATTAGGCCCAAACTCTCTCAAGCCAGTTATCAAGTTGCATGTGAGGATGACAAATCTGAACGACAAGTAAAAATTATGGCGGTCAGTTCAAATTATTTTACACAAAGAAGTGCAGAAGTTGCTGTCCCTTCAAGATTTTTTTATATGAGAAAATACATGAGGTGCAGTAGATTAAATGAAATTTCCGGAGACTGAGAAAAGCGACTCGCAGCGAGCTAAACAAACTGCAAAATGACCGAATGATACATAATTTTAAGACAAATAGGCAAAACTTCAAAAATATGCATTATGACTTTCGTTTTTTCTGTGCGAATGTAAGTCGCACCGGTTTAGCTAGTATTTAAATGTTCTGTATAATAAAGATTACTATCATGGGAAGTAAATATTTTCTTCTGTCAAATCTTTTTAAAAATCATCAAAAGTAAAAGGACGATTGCAAGGGCTTGGTTTTTTTATTGAAATACTATACAGTGGTCCCTCCACAAGTCGGCATCCGTGGTTCTAGGACCTTGCCGTCTTGCGGATTTTCCCGACTTGGGGAATTCCAAGATGCCCCTCCGCACGCTTTTTCTAAATATGTTTAAAGATTTTTTTTGATGTTTACTGGCTATCAGTTACCAAAATATTATATTCTGTTAAAATATTTGATTATTATTATAAATGTTAACCCCTATTAAATATTTATTTCGTTATTTATTAGCTGTTGCACGACTTTTTTTTATCAAAAATTTCACTGTTGGAAAAGTTGGTCCTTTAATGTTTTTCCCGTATTTAAATGTTGGGCGAAACTTTTTATTTTCATTTTCAAATGTTTCAGATGACAGCAATGTCCAAATACTATTTGTGTAAAATTTTAAAATATGTTCGAATAATGAATTTCTTGATACAATAATGGGAAGTATGATCACTTGGCCATTCCAAGGAAAATTATGATCGACCGTTCATGACAATTCACGAACGCGATAACTATCTTCCAACTTCCAAAAGCGGGACAAAATTGGAATGTTTACTAAAATAATGAGATACATGTAATAATGTTTTCAAAGGGATATACGATTGCCCTAATAAGCTTAAAGATATATTGTTTAAAGATAAAGCTCAAATGTTTAAGAGCTTAAAGATAAAGCTCAAATGGTTAAGAGAAAGACTCCTAATTTTCGGTCATTGTGATCGATTCATATGAGGCTGATTTTTATTCGCGTTTCTTTTTCTTTTTTTTTTTTTTGATAGGCTCAATAGGGGTTTAATTATTATTTTCTACCTCCTTTTTCCTCCCTTTTGCTGGAAAAAAACAATGCCCGGATAACTTTGGAGAAATTCATTGCTAAATAGTGGACAGATGACAGGAGCAAAATTGGAAGCGTCCTGAACGTCCTAAGAGTCTGATAGGCAATGGCAAATATGCTTTACCTATATACCTATACCTATATATACTTGTCACGGCTTTAGTTAAGAGTGACGTCACGAGTGAAGCGGTTATAGTTCGTTCGAATAATTTTCTATATAAGAAGTTCAAAATTCTATCGCAATCATATTTCCTATTTTTCTTCTCGATGTAATAAAAAATTGGCGGATAGGAAAGCCATTTGATGAAATTAAAAAAAAAAACAAACAAACAAATAAAATAAAGTCGGTCTATAGTCGAGAGTATTTGATTGTAAAAAGGCGGCGTCTTGTTCCTACGTTAAGCTCATTTTGCTATTATAATCTTGATTTTATTTTGACAACCTTTCGTGTTTTTTTCTTGTTTTTTTTTTCTTCCCTCCCTCATCGAAACTTTCTTGAGTTTTCCCTCGTTCCTGCCTTTGATGATCGTTCTATCCATGGCCGGATTAGGGTGTTGCTATGGAAACATGTAGACACCGTTCGTGGGAAAGAACGAGAGAAAATAATTCAACCACACGGAGTTGCAGGGGACGCCGAGAGCTCAAGGAATCAGGATGGAGAAAACGTAGAGATGAGAAAGGGGGATCTTGAGAGATTGGAGAGATATAAAAAGGTGGGAGCGTGGGAAATTAATAAAGGGAGGAACGTTAATATGGAAGATGGAGAGAGATTTGGGGACGACGGTGTTACAGGGAAAATGATGCTGTGTACCATATATTTTCGACTATAGGTCGCATCCCCAAATTTAGAGTAAAGTTTGGTACACATTTTTTCCCTCTTAAATATAAGCCAGATCATGATAACTGATAATGCTAATTACATCACTTACAGATCACAACAAAGAAAATAAATGCCATCTTGAAACAAGTTTAATTACATATACTCAGAAATCTCATCCTCATTGTCAATAAAAAGTTCACTTAAACTACGTGTTCCTCGGTGCGAGTATCGCGATGATAGTTCAACGATGATCATGCAATGATTAAACGGTGAACGATTATCATTGGTTACCATTTTGCTCGGAGCGTCTGCGATTTTTTTTACTTTTCACTAGTCGCGTGTTTTCATTCGCAGCAAATAGTTCTAGAGGAAGGTTGTGTTTAACAGAATGAGTAAAGTTGAGTAGATGTAAAAGATTATTAATTAAATGCCTTTTGATTGAGGAGATGAAAGACGACGTATGTAACGAAAAAGCCAAAAAACACCGTATGTTTGAGCTCTTATGTATATCGAAAAAAAATCATTGATTCATTGATCTGAATTACGAATAATATGTCATGAACGTTTAAAAATCGATTTTTTTTTATTTTTTTTTTTTTACTATTTTGTGCTCGAATTACACAATGTTGCATAATAAAGTTATTGAATATAGTAAAATTTTGTTCATTTTGTGGTGCACTTTCGTCAAAAAAATTTTGCATTAAAAATTATACAGGGTGTATATGAACGGTCTGTATAAACTTGGAGGGGAGATAGTATGGGTGATTCTAAGCAAAAAAAGTTCATATGAACATGGGCCCGAATTTGAACGATAACTGAGATATGAACAGAAATAAAAATGCTACCGCCAAGATCAACAAGTTAATAACTCAGGTTCTCTAATGCCTAGGATAATGTAATTTGGGGCAATAATAGGTGATATAAAACTGTGTATACCGTTAACATTTGATAGACTTCGAACGAGTAGTTTCAGCATTACGCAGTCAAGATCGTAACATGTGCATTGTACTCGCATGTGAGCACGGGTTACAATGTTGACTACATAATGCGGAAACTACTCGTTCGAAGTCTATCAAATTTTAATGTTTTATGTTTTAACCTTGCTTAACGGTATACACAGTTTTATGTCTCCTCTTATTCCCCCAAATTTCATTATCTGAGGCGTTAGAGAACCTGAGTTAATAACTTGTTGATCTTGGTGGTAGCATTTTTATTTCTGTTCATATCTCAGTTATCGTTCAAATTCGGACCCACATTCATACGAACTTTTTTGCTTCGAATCACCCATACTATCTCCCCTCCAAGTTTGTACACGAAGTTCAGGTACACCCTGTGTAAGTAATTATTAAAAGAAAATACAAGTATTTAAATAACTAAAGAACAATTTGGTTTTCCAACTTTATTGCCTATCTCAGCCAATATATTATTATCCTTGACCCTTTGATCCTTGTAGGACGCATGTGACAGTCATTCACCACTTCTTCGAGAAGAATTTTATCATCGGCGTCAGAAAACGAAGGAGCCATGATGCACATAGTCTTCTCACAACAAAAAACGTTAGCGACTAACGATTATATTCACCCTTCTCCTGAACCGACTATGCAAGACATACGATCACCGTTGACGACTCTAGTGGCAGTCGCTCGGAGCAAAACAGCTCCATAGAAAATACAAAGAAATAGTGCTTAACTATCATCGTGATAGTCGCACCGAGGAATACTTACCTTTAAGACACAAAAAGGGGGGGGGGTTGAAGTAATGAGTCAGATTAATTTTCACTGCTTCTCAGATCATAAAAACTGGAAAAATCATGAATTCATTACAGAAAAGTGAAAAAAGTGGATAAAGTTCCATTTCAGGGAAGAGGGAGAATGGCTTATTGATGGTCTCTGACAACACCTCCTAGAAAGAAAGCCTGTGCACTGATAATTTTTACATTGTTACATGATCATAGGAAATCATAATTTAGGGCTTATTATTGGTAGAAATACGATAAACAATGTCTTTTTATGATGTAACAATGTATGAATTTTCAGCACACAAGCTTTCCTTTTAGATGGTGTTGTCTCTGATGCAGGGTCTTTAAATCAACCCTGCTCTGATGGCTGTGTTCGTTAATTTATTCAAATGGCGGCATGAGAAGCGAAGCCGTGTTAGTTTTCTCCATATTATTCAGTGATATTTTCAAATATCCAAGGATAAAATCGACATACCACAATTTTCTGAGAAATAAGACTACAGAAACCCAGAAATCCTTTAAAATAGCCAAGAAAAAGTTTAAAGAAGCATTACGAAAGTCAAAGAGATTATTAGTAGTGACAAGGCCTAACAAGATAAATATGTGGAAAATTGTACGGAACAACATCAAAGAACCAAAAATAAAATTGTCAGCCGATAAATGCAACCACTACTTAAGATGGCTTGAATGATCCTTGTGATCTGCTGATACCTGAAAGTATAATTAGAAACACAGATGTAGAAAGTAACTGAACCCTAAAACCTAAGGTCCCGGGCCATTACATCATATAATGGATGTAATGAAACGTGAAACGAAAATGACTGATGCTAAACAAGCTTCCATAATACCAGGTAGATTACTGGCAACAATGAATCAATGACTAACTTCGACCTGATGAATTTCAAAAGAAAACAAGCATAAAATATTTAATATACTAGTACATTACAGCACATATGTATGATACACTGGTGGACAAAAGTTTGGGAAGTCGTTGTTTTCCATGAAATTTCAACAGTAGAAACTTAATTTTTTATATGAGTTTATATGTAATAACAAACAATAACATGCAAGTGACAAAATAAAGAAAAGTATATTTGCTTATAACTACAAGCATATTACATGCATTACCCTGGTCAAAAGTTTGGGGTATCATCACAAAATAAAGCAAAACCAGAAAATAAATAGTGAATTAACAAGCAATCTGTGCTCCATTTGACTTAACTACGTCTAACAGCCGACCTGGAACTGATTTAAATAAACTAA
>JAHWFO010052523.1:566895-586249 GCA_023313115.1 Rhysida immarginata | reverse complement strand
TGCACAAGCCTCTTTCAGGCTTGTGCAGATGCTTGAGTAATGGTTACTGAGGATAGGAAGGATGTTACGGGTATAGTCAGACACAGTGGAATGAACTTGCGACAGAGTGGCAGAGGGTAAGGGGCCTAATTGGATGCTAGGGCAGAGACCAAACCTTTGGGGATTGTGCCGAGAGTAAAGTAATGGGAAAAGGTGATTTTATGAGCATGGTAGGTACAGAATTTGTCGCAAAGCTTACGGAGCTGAAAAAAAGCAGGAGGGTGGGTGGCTGTTAGTCATATGTTTTGTGTTGATCGTAATTTTGTGGAGCTGCGTGTGTTATAAGTGTGTGGTCTGGCGGAAGTCTCAGAGGTGGAAAGTGGGCATGAAAGTGTGTCTGGTATTCTTGTAGTGTTTTGTGAAGGTGTGGGTGTGAGATTTAGGTTAATAGGGGAGAGTGTTGGGGAAGAAGGGAGATCGTGAATGGTGGGTGAGGTTTTGTTATTGGAAGTTATTGTGTGGATGGTGGGAGTAGATGTAGAAGTTTGCTGAAGGTGTTGAAGGTCTGAAGGTGAAGTTGTTGAGATCTGAATATGAACTGGTGAAGTAGATGGTGATAGGGAGGGGGGTTGTCGGAGATGTTGCATGGTGTCTGATTTCAGTGTCTTGTGTAGTGTTGGAGATAAGGTTGAGTTTGGCAAGAGGTTGACAATATGCTTCCCTTTTTACTTTATCTTTTATTTCCTGTTTTTAATATTCTTTCATATTTTTCTACCTCTATGTTCATTTTGTGTCCGTCCCTGCACACTCTTTTTCTCATAGGCTTCTTGTACTCCTTGATTTCAGTGACCTTTGACCCAGTGCTCTTATATGTGGTACTATTTTACAGGGTGACTAGCGACCGGGAATTGTCAGGGAATTTTTTTGTAACCGGGAACAGTCAGGGAATCATAAAATCGAAAATTTGAACAATGTCAATAATATTCTTTCATGATAACCTTTATTTCCTGCTGATGATCTGGAAAAATCAAGGGAAATTCAGGGAATTTTACGAAATCTTTTTGCTAGGCACCCTATTCCTAACCTTTATAATTTTAATTTCATATGTGTTATCCTATTGCATTTTTCTCGCCGCCCTCTTATTATTTCCTATTTGTCCTTTGTCCTGTCGTATCCCAACACGTCTTCTAATTAATCTCATTTGTTTTCTTCTTGTTTTTCAGCCAATACCGTATTTTTATTCCCTATGCAAACTATATATAAACCAGTCTGTTTGTACTCCTTTCATAACTTCAGGTTAATTCTCTAATATTCTACTTGCTTTTAGAGAATTATCCTTTTTGCTTTGATAAAGGATAGTCTCTATCCGAAACGTCAGCTTTTTATTTTGATTTTGATTAATTATTTTTGTTTATTATATCTTATTTTTTATTCATTTTGTACTTTTAATTAATAACTATTATTTATATATCTGACTATAAATAATGCATAAACAGAAAACAGTACAAGAAAATCATACAGAAGGAATTCTTTATGTATTAATACGATCTTTTTTTCCTGGCAGATCAGGTTTCACCACTACCCTAACTCATTCTATTTTTTGTGGAATGTCTTTGAGCCTTAACAAAAGAAAGTAGGTTATTGCCTCAGGTAAACAGTGGGGTTGGTTGGAGATAAACAGTACACTGAGGCACGTAAACAGCAGCAAAGACAGTATCAACAGCTAATGCCAAGGCCTGGGAGAAGTGGGGGCAGACTGTGGTTCGGCAAACAAGGTATTTTGTAGAACGTGCGCCGCCTCCGCAAAAAGAAGTCTCTTTAATCACAAGCTATTAAGAGTTAAGATGGGAGGCTTCTGAAAACGGAGGAGAGTGTATTGCATAGGTGGAAGGAATACTTTGCATCTCTTCTTAATCCGGTGACAACAACAACTGAGGCATACGAGGTGCACATTGGAAGGAGAATATTCACGTTAGTATCACCGAAGCAGAAGTCAAATGGGCAATTAAGTCCCTGAAGACCGGCAAAGCTGCATGTGATGATGACATGTGGTCTGACAAGGAGAACCGGAGTAGTCTGACTCACCGATTTTGATAAAAAAAAATTGCGCATGTAGCTTTCACCAGATTAAACAAGCATGCAAAGCCATTCGATACACTTCTCAAAATTTTCCGAGAAAAAAATTCATAAAGTTTATTATAATTGTCTACACTTTATAAATATCCTAATTGTAGCATGGATTTTTATCCTGTTAAGGTGGTCTGGTGGTAAAACACTCACGTTCTGTTTTGCAGGTACGAGTTCTGTTTTGCCTTCTATAATTTTTTTTTTTCCTCTTTGTAATTTCTTTTAACACGTATGGGAATGTGTAATTCATTTTTTTTTAATTTAAATTATTTTATTGTATAATACAATCAGTTTATAATAATTACAATACAATAAAATCAGTTAATACAATAAAATGTAACCACTGAGCCTAAGCTCGTAGGGTTTACACTAAAACCAAAACTAAATGGAGGATTAAAAAATAATAATATAAAATTATGATGGAAAAGGAAAAAAAAGAATCAAAATCATTATTTGAAGAGACCCATTTTTTTATAACTCTTTGCCAATTTCCTTTAAGGGAAATATTTTTAATATATATAGGAGCAGAATTATAAATTCTTCTAGAAATAAAATAATATTGATGAAGAGAATTTGTATGTACAACAGCTGGAATCGAAATCGCATTAGTCGCAACATATCTAGTTTTATAATGGCTAGTTAAGCTTAAAGGAATATTTTTCTCCATGATTATCTTTATCATTACTTTCAATGCATAAATTTGTTGAAGATTCATAAAATCAACTGAATAATTATGACCAAATAAAATCTTAAGTATCATTTTATGATAATACTGTAAGTTTAAAATATGAGACTTATCAGTCCCACCACAATTTACAATGCCGTATTGTAAGAGTGAGTAAAAAAATGCATAATATGCTATTTTTATTAAGGAGTGAGGTAAAATATATTTCAGTTAAATCAAGGTCCAACCAATACGTTTTAATTTACTTAAAAGTGTTTGACATTGTAAGTCCCAATTTAAATTTGAATCAATAATGATACCTAAGTAATTAAAATTATTTACATTTCTAATTTCTCCACAAAGATCCAAACAAGATCCATTACATAAAAATTCATGAAAAAGTAATGCAGAATGATCCATAAACATATTTTTATATTGAAATATTTGAAATTTAGACTTAATTGGATTTAAGCACAGGCCATTATCAAAAAGCCACCTAGCTATCCCTACTAGATCACTCTTTAAATTTCTAAAATTTAAATTGAACTCTCCTAAGTAAAGAATAACATGATCATCTGCATAAGCATAAGCACTACCTAACAAATTAAGATTCAAAACATCATTGAAATATAAATTGAATAATAATGGTGCCAAAATAGTTCCCTGTGGTACCCCACGCTTAACTTCTAGCGAATCACTTAGTTTATTATTAAGAAATGTATATTGCGGTCTATTTGTAAGATATGTTCTGAACCAATTATTAACAATTCCACTCACCCCAATTGCATTCAATTTTAACAGAAGAAGATCATGATTCACGGAATCACATGCTTTAGCTAAGTCAACATATACTGCTAAGGGATTGTTACCCTTATCCATAGCTTTAGCAATGGTAGAACTTACTAATTGTATTAATGGTTCGGTCCCTCCATTTTTACGAAAACCGTATTGTTTACCAGAAATAATATTACAATTATTGGTAAATTTACTTAGCTTACTCATCATAGCCAATTTAAAAGATTAATTATCCACATTTAATTATTTTTATAAATTTTGTAACTTTTGGGATGATATTTAACTCAGACAAAGATTAAATAATTATTGCACCATGTACTTACTATTAAATACAGAGGGTTGATTCAGATAAAATGAGACGACTTTGCAGTTCTGTTACGATGGTGTAATACCATGGCGCCACCATCGGTTGTGTTCGATGTGAGAACCACGTTGTTGGACTGTCGCCCGGCACCATAATTTCCACTGAAGTAGGCTGAGTTTGAGGGACTCCATGGGAAGTTCGTTCCACACCTGCTGACACACTTTCCATAGCCCATCAACGGTTCTTGTTCGGCAACTTCCGAGCCGTCGTTTCAGGAGACCAAAACCATAGAAATCCATCAGTGATGCGTCAGGAGATTTTACAGGCACATGAGAGAAGGGAATAACTCATATGTCTGTCTCCTGTTCCATCTTCCTGTAGTAAGCCACAGATGACTTGGCAGTGTGGCTTGATGCCTTGTCCATGTGGATCCAAACTTTTGATTGCTCACCAGGGTACAGACGTGGGATATCCTGCCGATATATGTGGTCCATTACATTACTTTGGAAGTAAGCTGCACTAATTTTACAGTTTCCAGGAACTCGACGAATCGTGAGCAGTCCACGTGAGCAATATCCGGCAACCACCATGAAGCCCTTTGAAAACTTTTCCTTGCACCTTCGGACAAAATCGGACCTGGCCTTGCCCCCTCTTTCGCGATAGTAAATTGCCCTGGGTTTGTTGGTGTCATCGAGGTACACCCAAGCTTCATCCAAGGAGAGAACCCACTTTCATCGGTCACCTGCAAGATGGTTTTCATACAGTTTTCTGGCGTTGGTGAATCATTCTTGCACATGCCTGGCTGACAGTCTGTGACCGCACGTTTATGACGTCGCTCCAGCCCAAGATTGTCATGAATTATTCTGGAGACTTGCCTGTGAAATACCTTTCCTTTGGGCTAGACTTCTCTGTGTGGGGGGGATTTTCTTTCAGCACTTCAGACCGGATTTCTCGCACCACCTGAGCTGGGCGTGTTGGCTGGGGTTTGTTTCTGGTCTGCTTCTCTGCTCGTCCACGTTCATTAGATGGTCGCAGTTTGTTCTTTTTGAATATTCGACCCATAGTAGCTTTTTGATACCACAATACCATTTCATTTGCATAATTCCACAATGCACGAAAGACTGAAGTTAGCGTCAGAAAGGCCAAACATATACCCTTCCCAAAAAGCTGCGATTTTGGAAGCCATGTTTCAGCACAAAATGTCCCAAATAACAGCAACAAGTGTATACAAAGCTAATCCCCTTGAATAGTGGACGAGTCATGCAAATCACATTCCATCAAGGTCATACGCGGCGTTTAAAGTCTTCTCATTTTATCTTAATCAACCCTCCGTATAATGCATCATATTGGTATCTATAGTTTATCAATCACCCTTCATTAACATTTTTAACTAGCACATTGGCCAACAAATTACAATTTCCTATTTCCAGGATCAAAAGTTTATGAACAGAATTAACTATTACTCCTGTCTTTACCTACATGTGAATTATAACTTATGGTGTTTTTTTAAAAAAAAGGAAATAAATAAAATTTGTAATAACCTTTCAATTTATGTAAAAAAAAAAAAAATAACCTTAGCAAATTTTAGATTATGATAAAAGAAGGGAGCCACAACATTTCAAGAGTGTTTTCTTTTCCTTTATCATTATAATTATCCACATAATCTTTTTTCGTTGGTTTTAAAACATCAGTGCCTTTATAAATTTCCCAGTTTGTTTGCTTTTTTTTTTTGTTTTCTTACTGATTATTTTGAAATTTTAGATATATATAATTATAATAATTCTTATATGCATTTTATAAAAAAAAAATGATGGTAGCAAGTTGGAAAATCGGAAATATGTTTAGTAAATGAATTACACATTTCCATACATGTTAAAAAAAATTTACGAAGAGAAAAAAAAATTATCGAAGGTGGGATTTGAACCCGTACCTGCATAACACTAGACCACCTGAACACGTTAAAAACCCATGCTACAATTAAAATATTTATAAAGTGTAGTCAATTATAACAAACTTTATGAATTTTTTTCTCAGAAAATTTTGAGAAGTGCATTGAATGGCTTTGCATGTGTGTTCAATTTGTAAAAGCTACACGTGCAATTTTTTTTTTTTTTTTATCAAAATCGGCGAGTCAGAATACTCAGGTTCTCCTTGATAGATGTTAAAGGTCTAAATCAGGATGGTATCTTGTGGCTGACTCGGGCGTGTCAGGTTGCTTGGATATCTGGCCAGGCCCTTTAAGCATTGCCAGACAGGAATAGGAAGCTGGATGTATTAGTTTTTATTGCGCCGCCAAAGTGTGCAAGGAACAATTTTGGTATTGGCAACATCCGGTAAGGTTAAGTTAACGCGAAAATGCCGTACAATTGTTGTCTTCCACAATCCTCGGCAACTACTAAAAAAAATAAAGGATTGAAATTTTATTCCTTTACAAAAAATGGAATTATAAATAAGCAGTGGATTCAAAAAATCAAATCTGGAAAGAAAATTTCAAATCACATGAAATTACGCAGTCTCCATTTTTCTCCTGAAGATTACACGGTCACGTCTCAGGATAGTGTTTTATTAATTTGTGTTAATCATAAATTTATGTTAATTTACAAATTTAACATTTTAATAATTAAACAATTATACAATTTATTACAAAATTTGAAGAATTAAATTAATGAAATAAAACAAAAATTAAAAAGTTTTAAAACATGATCAAACCTTTAATTATTATTCAATTTGTATTTTTTGTTCTTTTATTAAATTACATAAAAAATTACCTAAAACTTCAGTAATTTCAAATTTATTTTTAAGAAGATCGAAAAATACTGAAATCTCCCAAAGAGGCACATAAGATTTTAAATCAGGACAAAGACACTCACTAAAACTTATAACATTTGTAGCTCTGATAATAATAGCAGTAGTGATAGTAATTTTACTGCTCTGATGTTAGTAAAAGTTATAAGGTAAACGTTTTCCAACATCACATTTGTAAGTAGTAAAAATTGTTTCCCTATGCAGCGATCTATTTTCGTTACTTGTAGTATATACAGGGTCTTTATAATTAAAGTTCCATTTTGACATGGCCATAAAAAAAAACTATAATAATACTTTGTAATATTATACAAGAGGGCATGGGAAGTTCATATCCACCAAAAAAAAAAAATAGTTCAAAAGGTCACCACCAGCATGAAATGGCGCTCTATGCAATATTCGTATACGAAATTAGACACGAAGACACATTCAACATGCTTTCATAAATGGTGGAGGCCACATTCAACATGTAACTAATTTTAATAACGATTAAAGACTTGTTAACTTGTGTCTTCGTGTCTAATTTCGTATACGAATACTGCATAGAGCGCTATTCCATGCTGGTGGTGACCTTTTGAACTAATTTTTTTTTTTGGTGGGTATGAACTTCCATGCCCTCTTGTATAATATAGGGTGCGGCAGCGTTCATAGCATAATATTAATATCACACCATACGGAAGTAAATGCTTTTTATTTATTACTCTTTATATCGAATAGTAGTTACAAGTATGCCATTTGTTAATTTGTAAATCAATGTTTGATTGGGTTAATTAATGTTTGACTATAACTCCTGTCAAATGATATCTCCACTGCATAACACATTCATCTAAGCGGCGTTGGAAGCTGTCCATAACTCGTCTGGGATATTGCCGACGGCAGTTCTGATGCGGTCCTTCAACTCAGGAATGGTGAGACAACATGTTCAGAATACACTTCTTGCTTGAGGAGAAAATACACTGCCTAAAAGAAAAAATCAGCACATGAGAAGTCGGGTGACCGTGGCGGCCAGGAAATGTCACCTTAACGAGAAATTACTCTCCCCGGAAAGGTCTGTCGCAAGAAAGCTATGCAAATTCTGGCTGTATGCAAGATCACTCCGTCTTGTTGAAACCACAATTGTCAATATCCACATTCAACATTTATTCCAATAATTATTATTCCAATGCCATTTAGAAGAATGTTTTCTGCAGCGGGGACATCAATTGACAGGAGTCATATTCAAACATTAATTAACCCAATCAAACTTGACTTAAAAATTAACAAATGGCATACTTGCAACTACTATTTGACATAAAGAGTAATAAATAAAAAGCATTTTTTTCCTAGTGGTGTGCTATTAATATTACGCTATGAACGTTGCCGCACCCTGTATTACCAAGTATTATAGCTTTTGGTCCAGTAGTTTGTTTTTTTTAATGGCCATGTCAAAATGGAACTTTAATTATAAAACCTTCTATTCTTAAATATGTATCCCTTATTCAGGTTGATTCAGCACAGAAGTGTAATAGGAAAGAGGGATTTCATTTCAAGAGGGGGTCCATGGCATATTTAAATTATGGACTATATTTTACTTTTATTTTATTTTATTTTATTTTATTTTATTTTATTTTATTTATTTATTTATTTAAGAATAAAGGGTTAGAATATACATCAAAGCACAACAGAGATCCGAATGATCCATATGTACTGGTAATCCATTGATTTCTTTAATATGTTAAAATTTAACTCTGCTTTTCTTCCTCCCACTTTGGCACCAAGGACTCTCAGCCCAGCTTTATTTAATCTTTATTCATTTTTCCCACTTTAAAAATATACAAAATACGCTTAGAACATTAAGAATATTTTTAGAATATAGGGGAGAGTGGGGCTGGTTCGGACAATTTTGGGTTTTTAATTTTTTACAGAGTTTGAATACTGAGTGCTATCTTAAACTACAAAAACCTATTTTTGAAAATTAAAAAAATAATTTTTATCCTATTAGAAATTGCATTTCCCTGGAACCCTGCATTGTCCGAACCAACCCCACAGAGGGGGGCTGGTTCGGACATGAATAAATTAAAGGTTTCACATGTCATGTAGGTACTGTACTGTAACAATATTTATTACAAAATAAAATGAAATTATTGACAATGTTAGTATGTTAGTCTGATTACTTCAACGAACATTTAAACAGCTGAAATCACGTGAAAATGACAGATATGCATTTTGCCTTCTCGTCTGTCCATAAGCATTTGGTTTAGGTAGCAATGCTTTCACGCTATCATCTGGAACTGTAGAAATGTCGGGGACATCTGGTAGTGAAAATTGTCCAAATGCCTTGTTTCGAGATCGAAGAAAGCTAATTTCATATCCTTCATCACTGTGCTGAAGGACTTTGCCGACATAATACACTTTTCTTGCATTAGGTTGAGTTACAAATTCAACTATGACATAATTGCCCTCTTCAGGCATCTTATCTAAATTTCCAAAATTGTCTGAGTCAATCAGATCTACACCTATGTCCTCCTCATCTTCCTCATCATCAATGAAAAGATTTCGCTTTGTTTGTGCGGGAGACTTGATGGTTACTGCCTTTACTGCTTGATTAATATCAGAAAAGGCTGCAGTAGCATGCATCCTCTTCCTTTTGTACACTCTAACCATCTTAAAAAAATAAATAAATAAAATTTTAGAACAAGTTCATTTTAAAAATAAATGTCCGAAACAACCCCATCACTCCATTGCTGACAAATTGTCATTTTTTAGGCCTAACGATACACATGTGTAAAATTGCAACCTAGACAAATGGACTCTGCTTCCACCTCTAACAATTTCTATTCATGCAAGTAATACTACTATATCCACTGCTTTGTAAATTAAGAAATAGTAGAGTGGAAATAAAAAAAATTCATTCACAAAAAACAGATAATTGCTGTAATTTTCTTGCCGTTAAGCAAAACTTCGCCAAAAGACGTTCAGTTGTGCCCTACTGCAGTGACATCTCATGACAAAAATCAAAACTATTTATATCGATACTAGCTACAAAAAAATCGAGATGTACGAACCAACCCCCGTCCGAAACAGCCCCACTCTCCCCTATACATACATTTGTTCTATTTTTGACAACGACTTCTAAATAAGTCGAATATTTGTAGAATTTAAGCACGATCAAACTTTCGCGTGTTTCTTTCGCGCTCTGAAACAACTGGATGTTGCTAATACCAATCCATAACTGTTGCACGCTCTGGTGACGCAACTGCAAATCCATAATATCCAACCTCCTTTTGTGATCCCTATCTTCAAAAAGGGAGTTCATAGAGATTGCAACTACTATCAAGACATCTTTGTTCAGCATTCCCAGGAAAGTGTTCAGCATTCTGGAGAAGAGAAGTCTGGAATTAGTCGAATCCAAACTGTCGGGGGAGCAGTGTGGTTTCCGACCTGGTCGAAGTACGATGGATCATATCTTTGCTCTAAGGCAAATCTTTGAAAAATCCTGGGAGTACGCAAAAGATGTCTATGCTAGCTTTGTGGACCTCGAAAAAGCATATGACAGAGTTCCTCGGGAGAAGCTCTGGCAAGTGTTGCAAGAGTATGGAGTGGATGGGCAATTACTGGTTACTATCATGTCTCTGTATGAAAGCTCTGAGATGTGTGTCCAGATAAACGGCATTATTCAAGACTGTTCACCGTGGGTGTTGGACTCTGCCAAGGGAGTGTACTGTTACTCCACTTGTTCATTATCTTTGTGGACTGGATAGACAGGGGCAGCCGAGGCAGTGAACATGTTTGTATGGGCGCCTGCTTGGTGGAGAGGTTGCTCTTTGCTACGACCTTGTCCTCCTTGGGTCTTTTCGCACCAACCTTCAGCATGCAGTAGACCGGTTTGCAACGAAATGTGAAGAGGCTGGGGTGAAGATCAGTGTGGCTAAGACTGAGGTTCTGGTCCTTTCAAGACAGCCTGCTCAGTGCGTTCTCCATGTTAAGGGAGCCCCATTGAGGCAGTTGGAGAAGTTCAAATATCTTGAGATTGCATTCACGAGTGATGCGTGGCAGGATAAAGAATTGGATGCTCGGTTCGGTGCAGCAAGCTATATCAGACGTGAACTGTGGTGATCCGTGATAACGAAACGTGAGCTGAGGAACAAAGCCAAGCCGTCCGTTTTCTATCTTTATCTATGTTTGTCCCCATTTTCACCTATGATCATGAGTCTTAGGTAATGACCGAAAGAGTGCGATCGCGGGTACAAGCGGCCGAAATGAGATTTCTGAGAGGTGTGGCAGGTATTACCCTACTAGATAGAGTGCACAGCAGCACAGTAAGGGAGTCTTTAAGTGTTGAGCCGCTACTTCTCCGCATTGAGAGATCTCAATTGCGCTGGTATGGCCACGTGATGCAGATGCCACAAACTAGTCTTCCTAGGCAGTTGTTATTTTCCAAGCCGGTGAGTAAGAGACCAAGGGCTCAGCCTGGAACCAGGTGGCTAGACTACATGGAGAATCTGGGTTCGAGTCGCTTGGATATTACCATGAAGGACATGCGCCTGATTGCGGAAGATGGCGATCGCTGGAGATCCTCCATAGGGCTGCTGCCCCTGCGACCCTAACGGATAAGCGGGTTAATCAGTGTTTGAGTTGTAATCTGTTTATCAGTTTGGGGTATGCGCTGACCTCTATAACTGTTATAGAGGTCTGCGGGGGATGAGAGGGGAGATGTTGGAGGGGGAAGTGGCTGTATCAACTCTTTCAACCAAAAAATGAAATAAACTCTACCCCTTGTCCTTCCCTCCAACTGCCTTCCTATTATAGACAGACTGTACTCAGTAGCTACTCACTGCTACTCATTTAGCCCACAATTTGATACAAGAAAATTATGGTAATTGACTTACTGGTAAAATTTTGCTTTATTTTCTCCTTTCTTGGGTTTAGCACTTCTATTGCTACAATTATAAGTGGCACAACAGGACATTTTCCAGTAACTATGAATGAAAACATCAGCTATCTAAGTTACTCTACTCTGCACGAGTTAACAAAAACTGCCAGATAAAATTTTTATTATTAATTGTATGCTCACAACTCTGCAAAAGATTGCTATCTTTTATGTCTTTTCTCAATTTAAATAAGAAACTATATCGCCTAAATGATAGACAAGTTGGAAATACTAGTAAAATACCTCACTTGATGTTTAGCAACTCGCACGTTTTTTTCACTGGCCAAGATGGCGCTCGCTGGCTTCAAGTTGAGAGGGGTGATGCTCAGTCCATGTTATAGAGGTCAGTGGATATTATTCAGTGATATTTACAAATATCCAAAGATAAATAATTTTCTGTAGGTGATCACTGTTAACAATAGTAAATATACAAGGTCTGTTCAAAAAATACGTAGACTGACGTCATAAAACAAAATATACTTTATTCAGAAGTTACACATCTGGGTCCCCTTCAAAGTACTCTCCTTCCCGACGCACACACTTATCCCAACGGTGTTTCCACTTTTGGAAACAGTCCTGGAACGCTTCTTTTGTGATGTCCTTCAGCGCCTTCGTCGCATTTGCCTTTATATCAGGAATCGTCTCAAATCTCCCTCCTTTCAAAGGTCTTTTGAGTTTGGGAAACAAGAAGAAGTCACAAGGAGCGAGGTCAGGTGAGTAGGGTGGGTGAGGAAGAACAGTGATCGAGTGTTTGGCCAAAAACTCTCGAGTTCTGAGGGCTGAATGGGCTGGAGCGTTGTCGTGATGAAACAACCAGTCACCACTCGTCCACATTTCTGGCCTTTTCCGCCGGATAGCATCCCGCCTTTTCGGTCAAAATCTCGTGACATGATCCAACTGCTATCCCACACTCTTCAGCAAGCTCTCTGATGGTTAGACGTTGATTTTGTCCACGTGTGCGTCGTCAGTTGACGTGGAAGGATGTCCAGGACGCTCATCGTCTGCAGTTGACTGACGACCATCTTTATAACGTGCATGCCACTTAAAACATGTCGCACGCTTCATAGTAACATCACCGTAAGCCGTCTTGAGCATATCAAAAGTTTCAGTGGCAGTTTTTCCGAGTTTAACACAAAATTTCACAGCAACTCTTTGCTCGTTCAAGTCACTCATTCTAAAAATCCACCAAACGAAAATAACACACTTCACAAACAACTGCGTAGCTAATCAACCAATACTGATATTTACAATCAAAAAACTGCCTTGTAATCAACGGATCTGTCAGAAGATGGCGACACCAAGCGATTTTGATTGGGACCGACTGGGCCCGCGCAATTCAAACAGTCTACGTATTTTTTGAACAGACCTCGTATATTTATTTAATAAAATTTAAGTGGAATATAATGACTTCTTGTTTCTTATTTAATGAAATATGGCAAAAGCTGGTAATGAACAAACAAACTATATCAACATTGATAGGCAGCCCATCGACAGGTATTATTAGCTAGGCTCGAGTAAAGGTAGCACCCCAGTAAAGGGTACAAAATTATGCGATCTATACTCGAGAATATACAATAAATCTTTTTAATTGAAACTAATTAAATATGGTTTATTTTGCGATTCTGATGCTAAAAAGAGAGATGGAACTAAAGTCAGATTCATATTAAGCTGACAGCATTGGGAGAGTTAGCGACTTCATCACCTGAGAATGGCTTCCTGTATTCCTACACATCTATTCCAGCTTTCCATCTTCCCTGCGAGCACATTT
This sequence comes from Rhysida immarginata, assembly GCA_023313115.1. NCBI lineage: Eukaryota > Metazoa > Arthropoda > Chilopoda > Scolopendromorpha > Scolopendridae > Rhysida > Rhysida immarginata. The sequence goes on along the minus strand of JAHWFO010052523.1, from coordinate 572,901 downwards.
CTAACAGTCATTTCATGCAGATATTAAATAAAATAGTTTATAACTTTAACATTATTGATTAAAATGTCAGATAGGAAATAAGTTTTAAAAGATGGAAGTTGGAATAGCGATAGATGCATAGGAATACAGGAAGCCATTCTCAGGTGATTGAGGTTGCTAACTCTCCCTATGGTGTTAGCTTAATATGAATCTGACTTTAGTTTCTTCATTATTTTCTTATTAATTATTATCCCAAAATAAGATATTAAGAATAAGAATAAATTCACCTAACCTAAATATGTTCTTTAAAGTTACTTATTTAAATACAGTCAACCCTCTCATCAACGGAGCCCCGATCAACGAAGTTCAAATGCAATGGACAAAATCTACAGGCAAAAAAAAAAAGTTTTCAATTTTATTAAATGACATCACGCTGACAGGAGAGAGATTCAATTTTGTGACGTCATTATGTGAGGAGGGATTACTTGTGGAAAACGGTTAAAGTTAGAATTAATTAAAAAAAATATGAGTTCCATTTTAATTAAAAGAAATAGAAATAAAAATAAATAATAAAAACCATGGTAAATAAAGGTAACCCGATGTGGAGAAATACATGATGAAATGGATGAAACACAGATGAAAAGAAGGTCTTGTGGCCTTTATTTTACCATGGTTTTTATTATTATTATTATTATTATTATTATTATTATTATTATTGTCATTGTTTGTGGAAGCCAAACTCGGATCAAGTCCTGAAGCCAATCCCAGAGGTGGACCCAAAAGAGGGCCAAAGCCCAAGGGACTCAAATGCGAGGGAAGGAAAGTTATGCAGTCGTGGGAGTATTGATGTTTGGGTGTAGGAATTTCCTTACTATGTGACAGGTGTTTAGAATTGTGGCTTTCTGTAAGGTTTTGTATAAGTGTGGGTTTAAATTTAGTGTTGACAGGCTTTTGTGTAGCGAGTGTGGAATAACCCCAGTGGCAGAAACAACAATAGGGACAATGTGTACTCCCCAAAGGTGTTTTATTTCATGTGCAAGATCCGTATATTTAGTGATTTTGTCAGTGTATGTCTTTTGTAAATTGTGTGTGTTGGGGATGGAGATATCAATTAAGTAAGTCACTTTGTTTTGCTTATCTATTAGTGTATTGTCTGGTCTGTTATGAGGGATAGTTTTTTCAGTGATTATAGCTCTGTCAAAATATAGTTTATGTGTGGTATTCTCTAAGACAGTGTCGGGGATATATTTATAGTAAGGAATGTGAATGTCCCTTAGCTTGTGTATCTTAGCTAGATATTGATGTATGATGTTGGCTACCTAATTATGTCTGTGTAAATAATCTGTCTGCGTGAGTATTTTGCAACTGGATATGACGTGTTGGATGGTTTCCTCTGCGATATGGCATTTCCTGCAAGACCCGTCAGTCAATTCTTTGATAATATGTTTTCTGTAGCTTTTAGTGTTAATAACCTGGTCTTGTATGGCAATCATGGTTCCTCCAGTTTCCCCAAAGAGACTCCCTTCACTCAACCAAAAGTTCGACGCTTTTTTGTCGATGTGTGGCTGGTTGAGGTCAGAAGGATGTCTGCCGTGGAGTTGCTTTCCGAGCCATGATTGAAGTTTAGTGCATGTTGTAGGAATGTTATGGGTGTTCTGCATGCTGTTCAGATTCAGAGGTGTGTATTTTGTATCAGCCATGCAGACTGCTTTGTGTAATGGTGATGTGTGTTGTTTAGAGTGAAAGAATTCTCTGACTGACTGAGTCTGTTTCTGGTGTAGATCTGTTATGTCAATAAGACCTCTGCCTCCCTCTGAACGAGGCAGGGTGAGTCTTTCAATAGCTGTGTGTGGATGGTGCTTTCTGTGCTTTGTAAGCAGTTTACGTTGTTTCCTTTCAAGCCCCTCAAGATCTCTGTGTGTCCACTGTATGACTCCAAAGGAGTAGGAGAGTATTGGCGTGGCATAAGTATTGATGGCCTTGATTAAATTTCTCGAATTTAAGTGCGTTTTAAGTATTATCTCTAGCCTATGAAGATATTGTTTAGTGAGTGTATTCTTTGTGTTTGTGCTCCAGAAGCTTGGCTTGCTTAAATCCTAGATATTTGTAAAATTCGTAATTATTATTATTATTATTATTATTATTATTATTATTATTATTATTATTATTATTTCTTTTAATTAGTGGAGTTCACATTTTTTAAATTAATTATACATTATTACAACTCCTACTCTTATATAATTAAAGCTAGATTCATTTTTTAAACATAAACCCACCCCAAGCATCTCTACAACAGCTAACCAGAGCACCCCAAGCATTAGCACTGCACAAGTACCCATAATAGTCACCAGCAGTTTTACAGAGGAACTTTCTTGCTCAGAATACATGTAATAAAGAAAACTAAATAAATGTAATGTTTTTATTTAACAATATAAAGGATTTATTTTATTTTATTTATAAACCATATAAATGTTTTGATGATATTATGACATATAGACATGTCTTTACAGATATATATCTATTTCTGTGTGGAGGTATCATATACGGGCACAGGAAGATATCTAAAATGGACTTGGGTTAGAGATGGGAGAAAATTGGTAAATTGCTCTCATATATGAGGTGGCAAATCACAGGCTGAGCATAATTATATATCCGAATGGCAGTAAATCAGACATTGTGTTAATTTTAGTTGTGCACGCCCCTGCGTGGGAGGGGCCCTGCTATGAGGCCCTAGTCAATACCAACTCCACACGCGGTGGGTGGTGTGGGTTTCGAGACTTGCTAAGCTGTGTGATTCAAACAAGGAACAACGTTATAATGTGAAACTAACATACCATTTATTCTAAACTCTTTGCATAATACATTTATAATATTCAAAATTTGCATACCCAAATTAATTAATGTGGATCCACGAAATCATTAACAAAGTAAAAAGACTTTTTTTTAAAAACCCCAACTTAACATGTTAAGAATATCCAATAATACGCTAAAACAATGCTAACATCAACTTCAGTTGTCCCGTTTTAGCTGCTCAGGTCCCCAGGGCACTTACCGTATATACCCGCTTATAGGCCGTATTTTTTTTTCTCCAAAAAATGACCCCTAAAAACCACATTCGGCCTATGCGCGGGTCAGAGTTGATGAAAACTCTTATAAGTGGAGTTTACAAAAAACTAAGCAATAATTTTATTTATTAATCCGTTTAGATTTCATTTATTAACCCTTTCACTGCATAAATAAATTTCTGATAAGATAAAAGTATTATGAGAATCTCTAAAATGCTGTGGCGGCCATATTGGAGAAAGTATGAGAGGGGGAGGGGCTTCAAACAAAACCAGCGCATTTTTACGTGTTCTGTCATTCCAATACATACAGTAAATTAGTGGTGTGCGATAGATCAATGGTTTTGTTCGTCGTTCAATGGAAATTTCGATGGTTTTTAACCATCGAACGATTTTTACAAAACATCGATTGCCAGCGATGGTAAATGGTTGGTTAAGTCAAATCACCAATCAGTCACTAGACTGCGTTAGCTAGGAAAACTGCTAATTAAATACATTAATCTAAACAGTATTCAAAATGGAATATCGAAGATTCAAGAAAACTAAAAAATTCAATTTCGAAACAGTTTGAACATCGATACTTTAAGCCTACTGAAAGATGATTGAAACAAAATTGAAACTATGATCGAAAAATGGTTTATAACATAAAATACTTGAAATATTTTTTTTGTATCTGCTACGCATGGTAAAGATTATATACCGTTAAAATTTGATTGAATTCCAACAAAAAGTTTTCAAGTTAATCATTCAACATCATAACGCGTTTACTTTTGAGTACTAACCAGCACTTGTTACAATTTTCACTGCGTAACTCGGAAACTTCTCGTTGGAATTTGATCAAATTTTAACGGTATACACAGTCTTATGTACCTTGTTATTCCTCCAAGTTTCATTAATCTAGGCATTACAGAACCTGAGTTATTATTTGGAGTTCGGTCATTTGCCCCAAACTGCAGCATGCCTTTTGAACATCGATAGCTTATTATCTCAAAGCGCATAAAATTTAATATATCTTACAGCCCATTGTACAAATACATTAATTAGTGCATCATGTCGCATCTTTTTCCTCAATTTTCCATTATAAAAGGCAAATGCAAAGTCAAATCCCGAAAACAAGATGGAGACGACCATGTTAAACTGTCACTGTGTTCTTGCCAAGTGCGTCTTGAAAATCGTCCAAGAATGTTTTAATAAAGAAAGTTAATATGGTTATAATTAAAATATATTATTACATACACAAAAAAAAATCAGGAATCGATTTCCTGTAATAAAAAATTTTTTCCCTCATGCGTTGCATTTTTTTCCCTTTTTTGCCTCGGGTCAAGGCGTTTTTCGACTTTTTGGGCTCAAAAACAGGGCGCCGGCCTATACGCGGGTATATACGGTACTCCCATTAACTATCTGTAAGTGTCCCACTTAACAACAGGGGTCACCTAAAGTTAATCAATTATGCTACCACTCATTCAAGCCTCACATAAATGATCAAGAATTATCAATTTCCAATACTGTACATGAATACAGAGGCTTGAGCCAATGTTCACTGTCAATCCTCCGATTTGACGCAACTACCCACAGTTTTGCGCTTCCGAACGCACTCCATTTCCTAACCAACTGACACACACGAAAGGCCACAGAAAGCGTCGCGTCTCTCTTTTAATTCTCTATCAGCTCTTTTGTTTTTAAATTACGGAACAGAGATGCTGAAGGACGGGGAGAGAGACAGTAACCCCTATCGCATAATAATCAAACGTCGGAGACGCAAAAAAAAAACCCCTCTCATGTCGTCCCACGCTGGAACACAGCGCTTATAACGGAGCCTCGCTATAAAATAGCGTGCTTACTAAACTTGCGCTGACAGTGAACTTGTGCTTTTGGGCTTACTGCATAAGCAAACGTGTACGAAATACATCGTTAACTTTATGCTAAATAACAATATAACAATTCTCTTGCGGGCGTATTTTGTAATAAACAGCTAAAGTGTCACTTCAGTCTACTTTCGCTACAAAAAGCAGTCAAAACTCGCTGTACCACTGCATTCAACAACTGTTTCTCTAATTATCTTATTATTACCGTGTTATGAGCCCTGACACTTTCCACTGTGTGCTTTTTTTTAGTAAAAATATTAATGAATATGACATGATTCATCGTTGTTTATTTAAGAGTTGTCTAAGATCGCTATTTGCATTGTTACGGCCAAGTAAGAGCTTGGGAAGCTGTAACAATGGGAATAGAAAGCACACGATTGTCTTTGTTGCAGTAGGAGAATTTCCGAGAAGAGATGACGATCTCTTCGTGTTTTGCTTCTCTTAAAAATAATGAGTGTTTTTTGTTGTTGCTTTCTTGGCTTCATGCAAGAGAGATTGATCGACGTTTGTGAGCGTTTTGAAATGCCGCCATTACGATGAAAATTTTCATCGGGCAGCATATTAGCGTAATAAACATTTCGGTAGAAGGGTGGATCATAATACTGTTCTATTGATTAAACAGGTGGTGGCCTTACAGTATAACAGACGGACATCAGCAGTTCCAACTAGTTTCGCCATTTATTCCCGGCTTTGTCAAGAATATATACAGCAAGAGGCATGCAAGCCTTTATATACAGAACAGTGGTACAAATTATGCATATACATGAACCAATAGGATACAAAACAATTAAAGAGGAAATAATGGCTAACAGGATAAATAGAAAAAGCACAGATTTTTGAATTATAATGGCCAATAGAATAAAAAAGGTGTAAACGCTAAATTTTATAAATTATACAAAAAGAAAATATACAAAGGGATGGTGCGCGTTTACGCGGACCGAAAAGAGAACTTATCCGGTTGTCTGAGGACAAGAGGATTTACAGAAAAATAAACAAGCAAGAAATAACAAAATGCAAAGGAAACATAAACCATAATAAAGAAACCAAGAAAAAGGGATCATAATAGATCAGATAAAGAGTTAAGTATTGCATATACATTA
>JAHWFO010052523.1:536211-560569 GCA_023313115.1 Rhysida immarginata | reverse complement strand
TAGTATGTTTTATTTAAAGCGATTAAAATATTTTTTTCTTCCAAATCGGCAACTTGTTACAAAAACACACTAGAACGAGGGGATTAAAGCAACCAGGAAATAAAAGCCAAAAAGTTGGCGGGTGCAAAACATGATAAGAAGGAAAGAGAGAAGAGAACAAAAGGAAAATCTGAATTTCGCGGAATCGAAAGGTTCAAGGTTAAATAACCTTTGTTAAGAAAAATAGCATCGTTCTGGAGTGGTGAGAGAGAAAGGAAAGAAAGCAACAGTTGAAGGGTAGCTTCGAGACAGATTGGAACGCTAGATCGGGATGAGTGCATATAGGAGGGAGCAGTGTAGGCCAATGGAGAGATTAGCAGACCACGGAGTTGAGCGTCCCAATGCCGAGCGCAGTGCCTGGCGAGACGGCACCAGCAAGATAGCCATCGCAGAACCACGTAGCTGGAGCGAAGCTTCGGCTGGCAGTCGACAGGTGGCGATCACGGATCCTGTGTCGAGCGATCCAGGCGGCGATCCAGACGAGGAGGAAACCGAGATCGCGGTGCTGCTGATCAAATCTAAGCGTGATTGCTGTTACTCGGTGGGGCAAGACTTGTGAAATGGTACCTTGTGGGGCTAAGCAAGGAGATCTTCTCAGTCTTGTGCCATGGGCAGTGGATCTCATGCACGATGGGTCAGTACGCACCGGCAGATACGGCTGACTAGATAGGCAATGCAGATGGAACCTACAGATGAATGAAAATCTGTAGGATGACGACAATGATCTATGAATGAGCGGCAAAGAATATATGTACGAAAGAAAAGATCTAAGGTACTGTGTTATGTGTTAATTATTGGGCCCACGCGTGTGCTAAATTATCACTACTGCAAAGTGAGATTTATACAGTTAGAGCTCAACTAAGGCATGTTGAATTACTGTTCCTAAGGGGATGAACACTAGAACTCTCTAAAGAACTCTTAAAATATGTACGAAAGTTTATAGGAAGGAAAGAATTAGAAATTTAAGGAAACAAATTGCCAATTGATTTTTAAGTTCCGATAATTAGAATTAGAATTGTATTAGTCTCATTGTTACTAAAAGAATTTACGATCATTATTTTTTTTTTATTTCCATAATTATTTCATTTGTACTTATAATTTGCCATATAAATAAATACAGTTGATACTATATTTTGATTTTTCGGAGTTAATTATGATCAGCCAGTGAATGGCCAGTTATTCTGGAAAAAGGGTAGTTAAGAATAATTTAAGTAACTGAACAGGGAAGTTTAATTCAACATATACCCAGGCCTGCAAATACCACTATACGATCACAGATTTGCAGGAGAACTAATAATGGCGTACGGCTGGTCGGTCATGGTAAGGTAGGTTCCAAGTTAGTAGTAAGATTTTTGAAACTAATGTACGAATAGATGACCGCCAACAAAAGACATAAGATGTCACAATATAACAATCCCTTCCCATCTACAGACAATCAGCTTCAACAGATCATCCCTCCCCCTATTAGTCCGTTGATGAGATGGTTGACTGTACGTAATAAATAATAAAATTGTACACAGGGTGGGAAGATCCTGAAAAATGCTGACATTTCGGATAGAGGCTGTTCTTTGTCAAAGTAAAGAGGATAGTAGAGAATTATCCTGAAAGTGATAATGAAACTGTTAGAAGACGACTTATATATGGCGATTTTGGCAATTCAAATTTAACTGAGCCAGATCTGACTAGGTCTTATGACCTATGATGATTTTCGGACTAGCATCTGAGCTGATCTGAGTTGAAGTGTCGAACGTAAACACTGGTTTATTTAAGGTTGAAGTGACATTGACCTGCAGAATAGATGATTAGATGGTTCATTGAGCAACCTAACATGACTTGCTTGAAAATAAACGTGGCGATTAGTTTTAAAATCACCACTGTCCCGAGCCGGTTGAAACGGCATTAAGAGCATTAATTCTGATCCCACTGGTTGTCTACTATCAGCTGCTGTTGCCATTTTCGAGAGCGAAGAAAACAAATAGTTTTTAATATCGTAATAAAAATACAATCACTTTTCTGTAGTAAGAGGGTAAATGTAGCGAAAATGAGATAAATGCAATAGAATAAATCATAAAAAACAAAGTAACAAAAATTGTAGAACAAAATTGGAATGATACAGTGAAATCCACATATAAGAGCTCTCGATAAAAGGGTGCCTAATGGTGTTCTTACAGGAAGATTCGACTGCTGTTAAAATTAATGGGACTGAACAATAAAAATGAAGACAAGGAATATACAAGAAATATAGTAAGACCTGGACTTAAGTCACTAATTTTCACTAATTGGTTCCCAAAAAGTATGACGTAAGTTGAAACATTCATAAATTCACGATAATAACCGAACACTGTTGCATTTTTTATAATTTTTTGGGGGAAAGCAAATCGCATTTTTTGACGTAAGTTTGAAACAAGCGATGTTGCTCCGAAACAGTGGTGGAAATTTATAAATGACGTAAGTCGGGGTCTTAGTGTATTGAAAAAAAGAGAAAGCTGAAATATACAAGGAATATACAAGAAATATTGAAAAAAGAGAAATATTAATGAAAGCTGAAGATTAAGAAAGAGAAAGACAAAAAATGGAAAATTTGTCGAGAGATAGGTCGGAGGGGGGAGGGAATTGTAGAAAGGGATAGAAAAGGGTACAAAAAGAAACGTTTAGAAAGGCCTATGACAAATTAGGGAATAGCTGGAGTGGGAGGGAAATATGGGATAGGTAACGAAGGAATGGTGCCTTTGCTAAGGTTAATGCCATTAAGGAATTGAATTTCCAAATGAGAAAAGAGTGGAATTGCTTCCTTTCTTTTTTGTTATGGAAGTTGTTGCAAAGAATGTAAATATTAACGTTCTGTAAGGGGTGGCAGGGGAAATGTTTAGCTAGAGGGATGTCAGCAAAGAAATTTGTCTTTAGTGAGGCTAGAGAGAGATCTTTTAAGATAGTTAATGATGGAGAAAATGTCGGTTTGAGTGGATTTAATATAAACTTCAAGCTCAGGATTGATATCATGGGGACGGATCCAGTTGGAAGGAATAGAGCTGTTGGCGGAGTAGAATTGGGAGGAGTCGTGCAGAAGTACAAGCGGGATCTCCGAGTATGGCTGAAGTTATCAACAGAGGAAATGATATCGAAAGGGTCAAAGGTGTTCGGAGTAGGACAGAAAAAAAAAGCCTGTGAAAAAGGTTTTAATTTTGAGATGAAAATTTGGTATTAGAAAGATTAATACAGTAACGACAGGAGTGGAAGGGCTTGGGCTGGTAAAGGGAGGTGGATCATTTTTAGACAAGGAAATCAGAAAATCTATATACAGGATGGACCAAAAAAAAAAAACTCTCCACTGAAAATTTCTAAGTCCAATGGTAACGGTCCACAAAGGGATGAGCGATTCTAGAAGGAAGAACGCTACCATTAATTAAAGCAGGTGTTAACGTTAAATGGAACGAGTCGATTTCTAGACGAGGTGAACATAAACTTAAATAATACACAAATTGTACACTTTTTAGATCATTGTTCTCTTTTATTGAATATCTAAATGGTATTCCATTGGACTTAGAAATTTTCAGTGTCAAGTTTTTTTTTGGTCCACCCTGTATATATAAAGAAGAGTGTTTGTTTGTTTCTTATACAAATCTACAGTTTTATTCCAATCTTGAAATTTTGCACACTTGATTTTCAAAGCAAGCACAAGGTCACTGTCTACCTGAGATTTCGGAAAAAAAATAATTGTTTATTTTTGGTGTTGGGCTTTTCAAATATTAAAATTAAAATTTTATATTTGATTTATTGGAGAGAGCTTAATTATTCAGCCCAACTTTTAAAATTGATTTGAATTTATAATGATGGCAGGGCGTATTAATAAGGTACCTGGTCATTTGGCCGACGGACATTTGACCGAACGGACATCGACCGAACGGACATTTCACCGACGGACATATGACCGAACGGAAATTTAACCGACGGAGACATGCCTGCATTTCATCGACATTTGGACATTCGGCGTAAAGAGATGTTTTCGGCAATATAATTCATTTAATGGGAAAAAAATGTTTTCAGGAGGTTATTTCGTATAACAAATCGTTTAATTCTTTCTACTAAGCAAGCATATTGTATGGACCTATAAAATTATTCTTTTTTGTATGTCTTTTTAAATAAATGTTTGTCGATTAAATGATATGGACACTCTACCCGAATATCTGACACTTATAGTGCATGGTGTAATTATGTAATTTAAAACATTAATGGGATTTCACTGCCGAAAACGTGGACCGTATAGAAAGCCATCTCTTTACCAACCTAACCTAATGAAAATCATGATGGGTGATTAGGGATGTCCATATCATTGAAAACTCTGAAAAAGAACTCTACAGTGAAAAATGTCAGAAATACTCAACCCATTACCAGTTGATTTTCATATTTGATACTATCAGATTAAGAATTTTTATGTCCCCTCATAAAGCAGAACAGAATATTTTGATGTGTATGAATAAATTTTTAATACACATCGTGGTATCAAATATCGCCCATCACTAATGAGTATCTCATTCTATAGAAGTAAAATATTCATTTAAAAAGACATACAAGAAAAGACTTGATATTATTAAATAATACAAGACCCTGAGTTGCATTTTGTCCGGTTCCCATTTTAACCTACCTAATGATATGAAAACAAACATTTATTTAAAAAGACATACAAAAAAGAATAATTTTATAGGTCCATACAATATGCTTGCTTAGTAGAAAGAATTAAACAGATTTGTCTCATAAGATTTGTTATACGAAATAACCTCCTGAAAACATTTTTTCCCCATTAAATGAATTATATTGCCGAAAACATCTCTTTACGCCAAATGTCGATGAAATGCAGGCATGTCTCTGTCAGTGAAATGTCCGTTTGGTGTAATGTCCGTTCGGTCGAATGTTCGTTCGGCCAAGTGTCCGTCAGTCAAATGTCCGTCGGCCAAATGACCGGGTCTAGTGCATTATATGCTAGTTTCGTCTTGTTCAAAGTGTGAGCTCGTGCGCCGTCATGCTAAAACCTCACTCCAGTGCGTAATCGTCCTGGTTGCTTTCGACAAATGGCTTCTCGCAATTTTTCCAGTGTTTCGCAGTATCTGTCGCTATTAATGGTAGTTATTAGGGGAAGAAAATCACAAAGCAAACTTTGACATATTTGTCGATAACAAAGGTCATTTTGTCAACTTGCTGTATGCCAGGTATTGACTCAGCGAACGAACCGTTTCAGTGGTAACTACTACTGACATGTCCTCATTATGTATGCATGTGACGTCGTAGCTGCGCGCGCAGGTCTCGTATGCCCGTCCCCTGTACCTTTATTATCGGACCACCTTCGTATATCTAATGGCCGACAATGCAAGGCAAAGTTTGTGCAATATGAATAACATTCATTAAGGAATGTAATAAAGATTCCATCCCACCTCTGCGAATTTTTAATAAGAAAGATAATTCTTGTTGTTTGGGATTTTCTTAGAATTGATAGTTCTTAAAACATAACATTTTCTTGAAAATCTTTAAAAATGAGCAGTAACTGGAATTAATGGAGAGTTAGCAGACTATTGAGAAAGAGTGGAAAGGCGACAATGGAAGCAGTCTCATCGCTCTATGCTGTATTGGTTTCACCAGCACACTGCCGCAAATGAGCAAACAGTGAGCAAGTTGTGAGCGAAAGTTGAATGTGTCAACCAAAGAAAAAAAGACTATTATACCACACAAAGTGATGAATGGCCAATTTTGCTTCAAGACATCAAGAGCAGAATGCAACCCCACATAGAATTATTAACAATGTGCAGGAAATGAGTATAATAGCATGATATACATAGGGCAGTCTGTCTCGAGGAGATACACGTGTCTCCCTTCAGTTCCCTAACAAATGTTCAGATGATTTGTGTGTTTGGAACTCTTGAACAGTGTAGAACCTTCCAGACGCGATGGAAGCATATCTTTGCTCTACCAGTGGTTGTGTATATAAGTACGCCGGTTAGTCTCAGGTGACAGTTTATGACATAATCGATAACAAAGCAAACATCAACTCGACTCTTCAAATCAAAAAGCACACTGTATTGTACTGTTTAATAATCATTCGAACGATACATGTTATTTCATATATATCTAAATGTTACCGAAGAAAATAACTAGTATTGGTCAGAGAAGAGAAAAAGTTATTCAGGCGTCAGAAACATCGCAACAAACAGAGGCTTCGTCTACAGTAGGAAATTGTAGAATTACTGAAAACCAATTTGAGTTATTATACTTCTTGAGGTTATTCTGTTTACTGAGAACTGTAATTATCCTGGGCAGCACCAGGTACCTCTGCTAGTCATATACAAGGGGTGGACAGAATAATAGGAACCCCTTTCGATTTAGATGTTTTGTCGAATATCTAGAAAAATACTTGACAAATAATTCTGAAACTTCAAGGGTGTAAAGAGCATGTTACACCTCTTATATTTCAGCGAAAGATTTGTCCCAAAGGCAAATAGGGGACCAGTAACAAATTAAACAAAAAAATAATAATAATGTTTGAAATGCGTAGTAGCATTAGCATATGATTAGGAGGCTTCTTTTACTTATCTGTGTTGTTTTGTATGAGAACAGCATATATATTCATGGAGATATAAAGGTTTCTTTAGAAAAAATGGAAATTTTTTTATAAGTTTTTAGTTCCTTACATGCAGGGTTTTCAACCAAATGCAGTGTCATTTTCAGGAAACTTGGCAAACTACAGTAGAGACAACACCCTGCAATCAGAATATTAAAATATTAATATTTGATGGACTATGAGCATTTTTACTAAATAATGTTTATCTGCGCATGTGCAAGCATTAACAGGATGTTTTTTGCATAATTTATTAGCCAAATGTATAGAACTACTTTCATAAAAAACCCAAGCAAATATCGTGATAATTCAGAAAGATATCGCCGATAGAATGAGTTGAATTTCAGTTGCTCTCAAAATTAAACAAAACGATAGGGGGCTTTCTCCAAATTTTTATTTTTGTACTGGACACCGGTATCAGCTTCTTCTCTTTAAGCTGATAGGAACTCAATATCAGATCCATATGCATTCATATTAACTTAAGGAGAAGTTGATACCAATGTCCGGTCCAAAAATAAAAATTTGGAGAAAGCTTCTTGTCGTTTTATTTTTGAGAGCAACTGAAATTCAACTCATTTTATTGGCGATATCTTTCCAAAATTTCACGATATTTGTTTGGGCTTTTTATAAAAGTAGCTCTATATATTTGGCTAATGAATTAGGCAAAAAAACATTTTGGTAAGGCTTGTGCATGTGCAGTTAAACATTATTTAGTAAAAATGCTCCTATTTCATCAACTATTTAATATTTTAATATTCTGATTGCAGGGTGTTGTCTCTACTGAAAATGGATTGCATTGGGTTGAATGAAAACCCTGCATGGTATAAACAAAAAGCTTTCAAAAAGATTCTATTTGTGTATCTTAGACTATATTATAACCACAAAATATAATCAGATTCAGATTTTAACTTAAGAAGCTTTCATGTGCCGATTTACCGTCTATTTGGAAGAAACCATTAGAATTATATTAATGAACAATTGCACCTTTATTATATTTTTATGCATCATTAAAAGTTATTCTTATTACGTTTAAATCGATTACATTCCTGCTGTATTATATGAAGATAATAGACTCTAGGAAACATAACAAGCCTTTAGAATTTATTATAATCCAATCAATTGTCAGTGAAGGAGTGGGTTTCCCTTCTTATAAGAAGAGACAGACGATGAATGGATGTTTGTCCATCCCACCTTGGTGGAGCAACTTGAGACACCGTTGGGAGCGGCTCGGCTTCGCTTCTCTCCTCGGAGTCCATAGTCCAAGAACTGACTTTGACTGTCACCTGATATAATTGACATCCGTGAGGGAATGTTTTTCTCTCGTCCCAGCCAATTGTAATATTAAAAGTTATTCCAAAAAACCCGTACGTCATCAATACGTAATGAATAATAGCAATCTGGGACGATCTGAAGTGAGAAACTTTGGGCAGAGGAAATAGTGAATTGCCCGCCAAACGTTGAGAAGAGTAGTGGTCAGTGCCTGCCTGATGCGGAGAGACGAGTCGAGTTGCCAGCCAGATGTAGAAACAAACGGAAGAGCTGCCCGTTCAATTAATGATGATAAACGTATTTCTAACCAGTTAGAAACTTCAAGACTGAATGCTTGCACGAGAGGTTCCTGAACAGTGTTCAGATGAGGAGCAGAATGCCAGTTCTACGCATTGCTAGTTTTGAAGCCGCCTTTGTTGTTCCATGAACAAGGAGAAGAACCGAGCACAATCCAAACCAGCCGCCGTCAACGAAAGCCATTCCGAGGGTCCTGCCTAGATTCACGCTGAGAGCCACACGAGAGCCGCCGCTGATGCTTAGCCACCGTCCGCCGACGTCGCCATGCCGTTGTACGCATGATCAGCTTTAGCGAGGTCCCAAGAAGGTAGTAATCTTGTGACAATTCTCTCTATATCTCTCACGGCCATCAATAATTATTATTATAATATTTAAATGGGTGTTAATGTTTAATTTGTTGCCTATCACACTAAGAGAAAAGTTAAAGCAATAAGAGTTAACGGGGAATAAGTTATTATATCTTAAGAGGATAATAAGGGGTCTAATTATCATAAGCTCCTCTAGGCATTTTCATTTTGTCAAGGCCGGGAATAAATGGCGAAACTAGTTGGAACTCCTGATGTCCCTCTGTTATACTGTAAGGCCACCACCTGTTTAGTTAATAGGAACAGTATTATGATCCATCCTTCCACCGATATTACATAAAAATATAAAAGTTTCAATCACGATTTACTAAAAATTGAGACTGAGACCTGATAGGCAAAAATGAGCGTCATTTTTGTAATCTACGCAAAAAATTACCTTAGAAACGGTGCTTCTCTGTTCAGTATTTTTTTTGTTGTTGTTGGACAGTGTTATCATTTTCCAATTGAGCCACGGGCCTCACATTTTTTTTTTTTTTTAAAGAAACCTTTATATCTCCATGAATATACATGCTATTCTCATACAAATGAACACAGATAAGTGAATAAAGCCTCCTAATCATATGCTACAGATACAACGCATTTCAAACATTAATTTTTACAGGGTGATCCAAAACATTATTGTTTCATTTAATTTGTTGCTGGTCCCTTATTTGCCTTTGGGACAAAATCTTCGCTGAAATATATGAGGTGTAACATGCTCTTTACACCCTTGAAGTTTCAGGATAATTCCTCAAGTATTTCTCTAGATATTCAACTAAAACGTCTAAATCGAAAGGTGTTCCTATTATTCTGTCCACCCCCTTTATATAAAGAAGAATGTTTGTTTGTTATACAAATCTACAGTTTTATTCAGATCTTGATGAAACTTTGCATACTTGATCTTCAAAGCAAGAGGAAGATCACTGTCTACTGAGATTTCGAAAAATAATAATTATCGATAATAATTGATATTCATAATGATGGCAGGGCATTTTAATAAGAGGTATCTCATGACCAGCAATGCAAGGCAAAGTTTGTGCAACAATAGGCCCGTCGTGTTTGTATCAACAATGGTATCAACATGCAATTCACCAACAATATGCACGTACCAACACTATACAGGAAGACCCATTTTAAAGTTCCAAATGAAATTGATTTGTCTCAGTTGGGGCAATCGAATGGTAATTAATAGACCCTCCTCCCCCATTCATTCGTAACTTTTTTCGATCCCGTGTGTTGCTTTTAAGATATTCTAGGGGAAACTTTAAAATGGGTCACCATGTATATCTAATGACATTCCATCCCACCTCTGCGAATTATAAAAGAAAATTGAATTTGTAACAGCGCATAGAATTCCTGTTGTTCAGACATTTCTTAAAATGGTTAATTCTTAGAAATTTTCTTGGAAATTTTTAAAAATGAGTATTAACAGGAGATAATGGAGAGTTAGCAGACATTTAAGAAACTGAGAAAGTGGTGAGTGACCCAGTGATGCATCTTCCACAGGAGTTTCCTCAGACAAAGTTCTGTCATCACGTTCGACACCATTGTCATCATTAGGTGCCTGGCAGATGCAGTTATTTTGCAATAATAATGCAATCATAACATCAGATGCTGTTTTTAAAGCAGAAATCAAATAGGCTTTGAAGTCTGTCCAGTCTAATAAGGCTGCAAACATAAATGACAACCTGAAGCATGTGTTGGCTGCTATGTTTCCAAATTCAGTTGCTGAAAAATTCCATTTAGGGAGAACAAAACTATCTTATTTGATAACAGAAGCTTTAGGGCCTTTTTTTCAGGAATCAGTCTTGCAGACGCTAGGAAATCTTATTATACATTGCTTTTCGATGAAACAACCAACAATGCAGACATGAAAGAGCTTCAATTTAAGCTCAGATACTGGTCAAAAGCAGAACAGGAAATACTCTGTCAACAATTGCAAACTGTTTTTCTTGGACATACTATTGCTAATGATATTGTATTGCAGATAGTAAGAGTTGTAAACAGTTCAGGTTTGCCCACATGCAAATTACTGATGTTAGGTCCAGATGGCTCGAATGTTAATAAAAAGGTGTAGAATGAACATCTGATTGAAGAAAGGGGCTACGGACCAATAGACATTGGCACCTGTCATTTGCATGTTATAATGTTTTCCAAAAGGGACTTGAGAAATTTGGTGATGCGGCATGTGAGCTCATTCAGCTGGTATACAATTTTTTTAAGAAATATCCATCAAGGTGGGAAGATTATGTAAATGCTCAAATCAAGAAAAATGTTCCACATCATCGTTTCCTGAAACCTGTTTCAAGTAGATGGTTGACTGTGAGATCTGCATGCAAAAGAGTGTCAGAACAGTCGAAAGCTATTGAGTTTTTATATCTTCATGTGATGAAAAACTAATGAAGACTGAGAAATATAAAGATCTGATTAAAATTCTTAGTGATATTAAAATTGAAAATTCAATTAATATTAACTTGAGGCTTCTGAATTGTATTCACAATTTTTGGAACTCTTCCAGAGTTTGGAGCCCCCTGATCCATATTTTGGGCAGTGAACTCTGCAGACTGTTAAAAGTAATCGCAGGTCGTATTTGCAAACCTAAACAATTTAGATAATGTTTTACAGTTGCTCAATAACCGACACCTGTTTAAAACCCACAGGTGCTGAATGTTGAGTGAAAACAAAACTCGAACTAAACTCATTAAGTGAAAAAGATAAATTAATAACATGTCACAAAATGCAGAAACATTGAGGCATCCTACAATTACATCTACAAGAAAATTTTCACAAAAGTAGACTTCTTAACTTTAAATGCCTGCAAATACAAAACCAAAGAGCCCAATGCATTTATTTAAACTACCATATTTTTTGGTAGTATGGCCACGACTTGTCTATTAAAAAATTAAAAATTTCGACATGTGCGGCGGCCTAACTAATGCTACAGCCAATCTATTAAATTATTTTTCTGAATAAACTTGCATATGTATAACAAAATCTTAATTTTAAAATTCGTTATTCTTTTGCATTCTGTCCTACGAGAGGCCACTTCTTGTGTTATCACTCAAGTAGGCCACGGATGAACTGGACTAGTTTCCAAAAGTTTCGTTATTGAATTTTTCAATTTTCTTGAATCTTTGATGTTCCATTTTGAATTCATTACTTATTGAACAACTATTTTGGGTAATGTATTGATGTATTGCAGTGAAAGAATGTATAAAAACATGCTGGTTTAGTTTGAAACCCCCACCCCCTTTCTACTTTACCTGGTTTTATTAGTGGATTATCATCTGCTGATTATTATATACAACTTTTCATACATAGTTATGATTTTTTTAACTTTTCTTTTAGTTAAGAGTTTGGTGCAGAATGCTAAACTTTCATCGAAAGTGTCGGCAGCCATATCAAGACTAATCATTATACTGCAAATAGGGGATAATTTTATCTTATCAGGAATTTATATAACCACTGGAAGGTTTAATAAACGGATTACTAAGTTATTATTTAGTTTTTTTGTAAGCTCAACTTATAAGAGCCCTCTGCTTATGAGAGCTTTTATCAACTCGTGACTTGTGCAGAAGCCGAATATGGTTTTTAGGGGTCATTTTTTGGAAAAAAAATCTTGGCTTATAGACGAATATATATGATAATTATTAAAATATTTTTTTATAAAAAAATTCTTTGTAATTCAACCAAACTCTGTATCGACATTGAATAATGAACTCAAAATAAGTTCGAAATACGTATATGCTTAATAAAATTCTTTTGTGGACAAGAGGTTGTTGTCAGTTGGTCATATTCAGAAAATATTAAATATACGAAATTAAAAAGTTTTCCTCACTGAAATGTGTTACTTTTATTGAAGCATATAAGAAAACTGTTTTTAGATTACCGACAGTGTGTGTGGGGGCTATGAATAGCTGTGGCCTCACTGTTGCATATTTTTAATTTTTGTTAAATTTTTGCTTCTGCAGCCTTACTTCTAAAAAAATACGGTACATGAGTTAATGCCATTTTTGGGAATAGATAACTCAACCTCAGGGATGAATGGCTCATTCTCCAAACTACTATAAATATGCCTGAAGCAAAGAACCTCATAAAGGCTAATACAGGACGGATGACGACAAGTGTGTATTAGCCTTAAGAATTGACCACTTTTGGAAATCCATTATTTACAAGAGAAATGACTTAGAAAATTTAAAACATCTATCTGTACATAAGCTTATAAAAACATGTTTAGCTTTATCGCATGGTAACAGTCATCTTGAAAGAGGATTCTCTGTATCCAGGAGAATTTTGTCTGAAGACAAATCCTGTTTGTCAGAAAGCATACCATAGATTGATGTCTCTGATGCTATAAAAAATACGAACATATTGGACAAATACCAATCACCAAACAACTGGTGAATATGGTACGTGGAGACCGTAAGTCCTTTGTCAAGTACTTAGCAGAACAAAAGCGCCCTAAAGAAGAAGAAACTTCGAAAATCAAGCTGGCTCCGAACTGAAGATCTCAGAAAGTGAAAAGAATTTAACTCAAAATCAAGTTTTTGGTAATTTTGCTCGCAAAAAACGCACCAAAGTGCTGTTTTCCTTGATTGTTCACCTACTTTGTGCCCCAGAAAAAAGAAAAAAAAAACAAGACAATGAATGCAGAAAAATTAGAAAAATGAAAACTGTGTGGATCTGAAAAAATTGATTGAAAGACTGGAAGGGCAAGCAAAATTATTATCCAAAGGAAAAAGAGAGATTCACAGTTCAGTTAATATTTTACTCAAAGATGCCAATCATAAGTGAAAGACAGTTATAAAAAAAGAAAGACTTTGAATCTGTTCGGATAGCTCAAGGAATGGAAGGAAGCTTGAAGCTACGAGAAAAAGAACGAGAACATGATGATGATGCACAGGACAAAATTAATGGCATAGTTAATAAAAAAAAAAAAAATGATCAACTCCTAAATAGGCTAGAAAATCAATTGGACCAACATAAAGGAGAATACCAGGGAAGGTTTAGGAAGGGTAGATCTTGCATAGAACAAATACAGAACCTAAAACTTATTCTTAGATATAAAAGAATGAGGGCCAAAAACATTTATGTGACATTCATGGACTTTAAGAAGGCATATGATTCAATCGACAGGGAAAGCTTATTCAACATTTTGTCAGAATTCGGAGCTGCTGATAAGACAGTGGCTATAGCCAAAAATACCCTAACAAATACTACATTGAAATTAAAATAGATGGGAGAAATCTCTAAATTAGGACTGGTGTAAAGCAGGGAGAGGGATTATCGCCTCTGCTTTTCAACTGTGTAATGGAAGAAATAATAAGAGAATGGAGAAAGAGAACCGAAGACGCACGGATCCAGAAGATCAGAATTGGAAGAGCTACGGACAATCTGGAGATAGAATGCTTAGCGTTTGCGGATGATCTGGCACTCATGGCTGAAAACCTGGAAGACTCGATAAAACAAATACAGTCGAAACTCGTTAATACGAAATCGTCGGGACCATAAATTTTTTTCGGATTATCCGGAATTCGTATTATCCATCAACTCTGATAATTTTCAAAATAAGCATAGAAAAATTATTGTTATAAAATACGTACATTTTTATTCCGTTCCTTCAGTAAAAAACTCTGTTATTTTGGTCTGTCTACATGACATTACAAAATTTCTGCTTAAAACATTTTCCTCATACAAAATAAATGATTTGAGATCGTCCATCACGTAATCATATGCTGTGTTGATGGAGCAGAGTGCTGAATTTGCCCGGGATCATCATCACTTTTGACTCCACCATCTTGGTTTCTATCTAGACACTGTTGCACGTGTACAATATAGAAAAAAGTAAACTTGTTGAAACCATTTCAGCAATAACTCTTCCATTTCCTCATGTGTTGCTGTTCGCATCCGTTTCCTTTTAAGTGTCCCACTTGTCTGTGCTTGCTGTCTTATTTTTTCAGCGTTTTTTATTAGCGTTGACAAAGTTGACGGAGGAATTTCAAATTCTTTAGTAATCTGCCATTTTTTTGCATTTGGTTTTTCAACGGCATCTAGAATTTTGAATTTCACTTCTAGCGAAAGATCCTTTCGTTTCTTTTTCCTTACGTCAGACATGGTGTTGTGACAGCTCCACCCTCCAGGTAATGTACATGTGCACAAAAGTTATAAAAAAACGCTGGAGAGTGGGGCGATCAAGGGTTCGGGACCAGTAAATGAAGACTACGGGAGGCTAGGTGGTACAACAAAATCAAGTTCTTTTATTCTCATTCGACACATAAACAATGTACATCATGTTATGTTTAACCAAAAATCACAATAACTAAGTCGGGGCCCCATCAAAACATATAAAGTTAAATCTTCAAATACATTAGAAGTATATTCGCAAAAGTTAATCTGAGACAGTATGCCTATGAACCAAAGGGGGGGGGGGTCCCACTCAGCGATGCAAGTTATTTCTTATGCTGCCTCACCACCCCAAATATCAAATATATATGAAAAAAATGATTTTTGCACGTGATCATGCAGTGCACCTCTTTTAATTGAGAATAGAGAAGAGGCACCAAAACCCCGTTTAGTGGGAGCGAGCATTTAAACTTGCTTGCCACTGGTGAGCTCCGCGAGCACTACAGTGTTTATTCTCGCAACACGTGATTTTATCCTGCACGGTGCGCACACTGGTGCTTGCGCATGAAGCTCCCCCCTTAATACTTCAATTCAATGGCTATCTGCTCAGTACAATTAAGTATGTTTGCATATCCAGACAAGTTAATCACTAATACGCTAAACTTTATGCTCCATGGCGACAACATCTTCATACAAAGACTACAAAGCCATTACAGTGCTTATCAGGCAAGTTTATCTATAACTTTTTGATTCTAAAACGTTACAAAGACAAACGGAAGCCGGGGAGTAAATCTTTGACATCACGTGAGTTCCGGTAGGGGTGGGCCGAAGTCATGCCAAAGAAGAACCATCTTAATATTCGCACCAACCGTGGCTTTCTACGCCGAACAAACCAATTAGTACAGACACGACTCACCCAGTATTCAGGCACTTCGTACATTACCACTTCACACGCAGTTTGAGCATTTGATTCCTCGCTATTGTTTTACCATCGTTCGAAGACGTTGCATCCCATCCTAGCGGCACCCGACATCATTAAGCTCCCATCTCGCTTTTTTCCATGTTCACACCGCCGGCTCTCGCAAATAAACGAACTATTAAAAACTTACTTAAACCAGAATTATTCTATCAAACAAATTAAATGCACTAACTGCACAGGAATTACATTCTAATTTGCAAAAACGAGCGACCTTCACCCCAGCTCGAACCTCTGCTCACTGTGTTTGAAAAAGTACGATTCTCCATACTCCATATTCACGTCCAAGCGCTCAGAGGCCGACTCTGGAATGCCTAAAGCCAACAACAACAAACACTAAACATGAGCAACAACCAAAAACATTCACACACGCTAAAAATCCCAGCCACCAACAAAGCATACACACGAAACTTTCAAAGTCCAAACAACAATTGAACGATCAAAAATAAAACTACAATATGATAGGCGCAAATACAAGACTAACAAATAAGTTCTCAATAAATCTTTACCAACAAGTTATAAAATACTCAAAAATTTCCGTTTGCTAGCTTAGTCACTCTGTACTACATCTAACACAAACTAGCACAAGGCAATCACTCTTAACTCCCTTCCCTGCCTAACTGTAATATACATAAGCCCCTCAAAAATCAAGTAAATACTCTTAATTCTTTAAATATACCCCCTCTGCCGGACACACGTGACTTCCAGCTACCCTGGAACGTCACAGTGTAGCAGCTGTGTAGCAGTACATAGTGTAGTCTGTAGTCTGCAGCTGTGTAAATTGCCGAAGAAGACCGATTGATTCCTGTTTAAAATTGCCACGTGATTCAATTTCTTTTGAAACAATTGCGCTCTCATACAGAACCTAATCAGATTCGCGTTAGTGTTTGTTACGCCCGAAAGAACATGCGATTCTTTAGAAGTCAGTGGTAACAGAAAACATTTACATGTAATTTTTTTTTTTAGAAAGTTGCATACTTCGAAAACTTATTAGAAATTTTATTCTGATCACTATTTTCTCACGAAATTTCCGAAAGTTTCCTTCGTATTAACCGGACTTAATTAAAAATTGTTCGTATTAAGAGGATGAATATCATTCACGGGGACGGGCCAGTAAAATTTTTCGTATTAACAGAGTTCGTATTAACGGGTTTCGACTGTAAATATCCTTAAAGAGGCCGCGGAGAAAGCCGGATTGCAAATATCGTTTAAAAAAACAGAATATTTGACTAATGTAAAAGATGCACCCAAATTTATGGAGACGACGTATGGCAGAATAAATAAAGTAGCTAAGTTCAAATATTTGAGAGAAGTGATTCAACCTAATGGTCTGGATGAGGAAGTGAACTTAGTAAGAACGAGAAAAATGGAATTTGCTTTTCAACTAACGAAAGGAGTCTACAACAAAAAATTAATGTCGATTAATGCCAAACTAAGACACTACAACACGGTTATTAGACTGAGGATCTCTGTGTGTCGGAATGTCCTGCCTTAATTACAGCCATGCAATTAGATGCAATAGTAAAGAAGGAAAGGGGAATTCTTAGAAAGATTGTGGGACCAAAATATGAAAATGGGATTTGGAAATTGAGAAGTAATAGCGAAATATATGCGAAAACGGAGACCATTGTCTCTGTGATGAAAAAGAGAAGACTAACGTGCTACAGACATCTAAAAAGAATAAATGAAAGCAGAATGTATTTTCAATTGCTTCGATCAAAATCCTAAAATCCAAGTGAACTGGTTCAAGGAAGTTAAGGCTGACCTCGAGGAATTGGGAATGACAGAGGAAAAGATAAACGACAGAGATGCATTTAGAAGAGGAGCTGAAGTATTTGGGGGTTTCTGAGAGAGGGTGAAAAAGAGGACAAGGACGCTATGAACAGAAGAAAGGAGAAAGCAGCATAGCGAAAAAAATGAAGCAGTACTGGATGGAGAGAAAGAGGAGTGGGAAATCATGAGTGTTGATATACGTGGTTCTTAGGTGGCCAAATTCGAATGAAGAAGAAGAAAAGAAAAATGACACTTATTGAACAGTTCTTGAAGAAAAAATTAAAAATCTAAAGAAATTGTTATTTTTACTTTAAAATTAAATCACTATAATATGTATGCAGCTATATCAATTTTCTTAATGTTACTTTATTTTTTGTTTTATCTCTTATGACTTAATAAAATGTAATGGATATAATATGCTAGTTTCGTTTGTTTATATGTTAATTTTTTTTATCTAATGTAACTAAAAAAATAACTAAAAATGGGATAATGTGCAACAAGTTTTCTTGCAATTAAAGTGTTATGTGATGCGAAGAGTGAAAGTGATGTTAAGCTAACCCAAGAAGTGCATTCTCAACTGCAATCATGTGTTGGGCTCTTGCTAACTGTAAGGTAAAGCAGAGGAGTGAGTGAATGCCAATGATACACAAAGCAAAGAAACAGATTGAACAATGCTGAATTCCCTACTCCCCCTTCACAAAAAATAAGCAGACTCTTTAAATAACAGGAAGTGGCATTATTAATGCTTCAATCGTAAGATTTGACTCAATTTTGCAATGTTTACCGGTTGGCTTAAAGAGGGAATACTGAGGATTGGTACCTGAAATGGGTGGTCGTTGGTCGAGTAAAGACGTGCTCGGCTTAAAGAGGAAAAAAAATGCAATGTATCTATGAGACATTAATAAAGCTTATCAAGTGACCTGATATATGAATTCTAGATACATGCGTATCAGCTTCATAGCCAATCATGAGAAGGCATCATGAATGAAATCATCATCATATTAACTTACCTGTACTTGTTTTTGACTTATTTTTTGTATTAATTTAGCTTACAGCTCAATTTTGGTTCATTATTGTATTTCAGACTAATTTTACTCCTGGATTATGCAAACTTGCAGTTTATCAAAGGTACTCAATATAGCAGATAATTACTTTACATGCAGAATTCGTAGATATTGCTATTCTTTTGCATACTTATTTAAATAACAAACACAATTGGGGTATTAATTAGAAATATAATACAATTGTTTAAATAAAAATATTCCAATATTTGTTTATTTACTTCTAAAAGATTATTATTTTTTTATGGATATTGAATTGTTTGCAAAAACAGTGTACTTTATTATTTAGAATCATCTGTGAAATCAAGCCACCTGATTTACCTCCAGCCAATCGACACAAGGGACCTGTTATTGTCAAAGTCCAGGATGACTTTCGAGGTGAATCTGAAAGTCACTTCATGTATGTGGTAAGGAGTTTAATGTTGAGTATATTTTAAAATTTAAACACATTAAAAGAATATATACACAAAACAACTCTGAAAGACAACCAATAAGTGGTTCAAAAAACGTTCAATCCAGTTTAAAATCAATGAATGAATTTTACTTAAGTATATGCTACTTGAATAGTATTATAATCATACTGGGTGGGGTTTTTTTTAGATAATTTTTTAGTTCTGTGGCGAGCTGCCATAGGTTGTGGGGTGGAGGAACCATGGCGCAAATAACCCGATCGAGGTGGTCCCACAGATGCTCTATGGGGTTTAAATTGGGGAGTTTGGGGGCCAGGATGAGAGTACCATAAATACGTCCCTGTGCTCTTCGAACCATGCACGGACATTGCGTGCTGTATGGCATGTCACATTGTCCTGCTGGAAGATGCCATCGTGCTGAGGAAACAATCTGCATGTACGGCTGGACATGGTCCGAAAGGACAGATGCGTACTTTCATTGATCCATGGTGCCGTCCACAATGATGAATCCACCCAGGGAATGCCATGAAAACATTCCCAAGACCATAACGTTGCCTCCTCCGGCCTAGACCCTTGCGGCACATGTTGCAGGCTGTTTGTTTTCTGACGCTGAACGCGTACATGCCATTCATCGGAAAAAGCCACCTTTCACCACTCTGTTGCTGTCCAGTTGCGGTACTGGCATACAAATGAACCAGCCGTCTGCTGCAGAGCCCCTTACGCACTTAAGTTTGCTGAACTGTTATTGAAGATACACGTTTGGTAGCCCCTTGGCTCATCTGGGAAGTCAGTTGGTCCACGATTGCACGTCCGTTCGCTTGCACGCATCTCCATAGCCATCGTTCACCTCTGTCATCTATGGCCAGTGGTGCCGCACACTTGGCACATCGCTGATTTTGGGTGTTGCCTTTCTGTCATACACTGTACGCTTTCATCATGGCAGCACACGAACAGTTCACAAAACTAGCCATTTCGGAAATACTGCCACCCTGAGCTCAGAACCTGATGATCATGCCCTTTTGGAGGTCGGATAAATTGCTACGTTTTGCCATGACTCCAGTAATTGCAATGTTTTGTGCTTACCTCTGACACCCTTCCAATACCCCACCACCTCTGATACTGGTACATACCTTTTGGATATAACCATTTTCTCCTGATGTTGAGAGTATGGGGTGGTCACATTAATGTGACTGGACTGTGTAGTATGACGTATTGACTATTACATCATACTGACGTATTCTCAAATACCTGCTGCACCATGTGTATATATATATATACAATATACAGTACACATTAATTCCCTTTTTTTTCCTCAATTTTTCGTCTCCAAACGCTAATGCAAAAGTGAATTCTCAAAAACAAGATTACGACGCCATTGGCGAAAAAAATCACTGTGACCACGTTTTATTTATTAAAATTTATCTTGCTGCCATTTATTGGTAATAATTGAACAATATAGGCAATGACATTAAATAAATTTATAACAATAAAGGTGAAAAGTGAAATAAATTTTTGACCAGGAAAATTTTTAACAGCCACTATGTTCTATCTCCTGAAATTGTCCAAAAACGTTTTCTAAAGTCCAAATGAATATTTATTACAGTACTTAATGCATGAATAAGTACATATATATAAGTACATGTAATCTACCGTAAATGTATCGTTTTTGTCTTCTTCAAAATTAAATAACCTTTTATTATTTTTTAATAAACCACCATCTGTACTGAATTAAGGAACTTTTTGAAGAAACTGGTGATAATGAATCAGGTTTTGAAGTTTTTTTTAATTGCACAGATCCAGGTTATTCATTTTTCAAATGGTAAAAAATAAGATTTTTCTGTACATTCTTGTATACAGGGTGTTTCATAATTGGTGTCCCGTCTTTAGGTCCAAATAACGACTCAAGGGGAACAGATTGGGGGGAAATGAATATTGATTATTTGGTTTTAATGTCCCCTAATTCAGAATAAAAACATTTCGCGTCCTTGGGGGTGAAGGGGTAAATTTTGAAAATTTTAATTTTGTAGGGGTAGGGGTTAGACCCCATGTGTTATTTAGAAAGTTGTAGAGCATCATGTAAAATGTGGGTTTAGCAAAAAACCTAGTGAAAAAATCTCATCCCCTGCCCTTTATCGAGTGGGTAAAGTGAAAGGTATGGCTAGCTAATGTATACAAAAACAGAAAAACTCATTAGAAACTTATTAGAACTTTATTACTTATTAGAAAACAGTACATTTGAAAATGAATGAGAATGAATGAGTCGTTACCCTGAAAAGCTAATGGGCTCTAATTTTTTTCATTCATTCTCATTAATTTTCCAAATGTAGGCCCTACCGTTTTCTAATAAGTAAGGTTTTTGTCCACATCGGCTAGCCATACCTTTTGCTTTACCCACTCGATAAAGGGGGCAGGGAATGAGGTTTTTTCACCGGGTTTTTTGCTAAACCCACATTTTACATGATGCTCTACAACTTTCTAAATAACACATGGAGTCTAACCCCTACCCCTACAAAATTAAAATTTTCAAAGTTTACCCCTTCACCCCCAGGGATGCGAAATGTTTTTATTCTGAATTAGGGGACATTAAAACCAAATAATCAATATTCATTTCCCCCCAATCTGTTCCCCTTGAGTCATTATTTGGACCTAAAGACGGGACACCAATTATGAAACAGCCTGTATTTTATTTCTCATAAGTTAGCGACGAATCAAAAAATGGGGATCGCATTATACAAGAGATCACATTATAGTAGAATACTTACGGCATTTAAATTTGACTTACAAAGAGGAAATTAATAATTAAGGTTTAAAAAAAATGATTAAGAACTGAATTCTCGCAGGGTAACAAAATCTTTAAATACTGGCTTCAAATTGATCAGCCTTAGTAAATACAATACTTAATAGAAATTATCAGATCAGCACCATAATTCAGATAGTCAGATTTGTTCACAATAGGAAACTAGCATCAGCACAAGTGACTAAAAACTTAGCTTACGTAACCTCTTAAAAACTAGGAAAGAATAATGAGAAAGAGGCAACTTATGGTTCGTGGTCATCTGCATCGGGTCGAATCTGAAACCAGTCTGACTGCGAACTCAAAAGCCTGTCTTTATATACTCCCCATAAAAGCAGTTCCACTCTCACTACCGTTCAGGCTTCTGATTGGCTGGTGGCATCATCGACTATAGCATCCTCTTTTGGCATCATGCCAAACTACTTCAGTTTCTAGGGAACCACAATGCTGGCGATAACAAAGACAAGAGGCCTCCTGGCCAAGTGGCTTTTGATGAAAACACAACAAGTTTCAATCTTTTGAAAGAGACAAACGTCACAATACACACAGAAAATCAGTGAAAGTTCTGGGAATTATTTTTCATAGTTCTATGTCTTTCACATATCATCTGGTAGAGTTACCAACTGACATTAGTTGGAGAATTGGGATTATTAAAAGACTGATTAATTTCTTTACAAAAAAATTTACCTTTATTATCATTTATAGTACTGTCTAAGGTCTTTTACGGTATTTAGATATGGTACTCTGGTCCTACACAGATTTTTAATTACCGTAAAATCTTGAATACAGGCCCGGGAGTCTATTTGTCTCAATTGCCATACCTCAGCTGTTCAAATTATTGATGAAAAGTAGGAAAGAAAATTCCACAGCCTAGAATCAAACCAGGAACCTTTTTCCTCAATAATTCATCAATATTTTTAACCTTCAAATCACCTGCTAATAAGTTATTTTGTAATACATTAACTAAAATATTTAATGATCATCTATATGTTCCGCGATCCCTTAAATTTATAGGTATTCGTGCCACGCTGTCCAATAGAAATCAACAGCAGCTAGTTTTTAAAAATAAATGGTGTACTACAAAAATTAAGCAAAAACTGTGGAAAGGAACAACCAAAAAGAGAGGGAGCCTCTAATTCACAAGGAGATTTGAAATACTAGATACATGTTGACTTTTGTCTCTCATTATTGAAGATGGCTACTTGGTAGCTGAAACATGTATCCAGTATTTCAAATCTCCTTGTGGATTAGAGGTTCTCTCCCTTTTTGGTTAAATAGTGTACTAACATGATTAACACTGATCCCGCCTTCAACTTAATTCACTTTTTTAACTGTTTCACAAGTGATGTCAATATTTTTTCTTGATCACTCAGTATCAGACTCATCTGTTTGACTCAGCTTATATTTTTTACCTTGAGCCTCAATGTTAGTTCGTTTATTTTCATGTTTTGGGCTTTCTGCCTGTTGGGGGGCAACATGGGGCTTCGTACTCTGGTTTATCTGGTGGGATATTCCCAGAACTGGCTTCACATCCCTGTCAGTACCTTCCAGAACCTTATTGACTCTCTTCCTGCCCGTGTTGCAGCTGTCCGCGCCGCGAAAGTTGGTTATTCTGGCTACTGACAGGTGTTCACATTAATGTGACTGGAATATGTATTTAACAATTCTGAAACGAGGCACATAAACATGGCGGATCTAAAGATAACCCAGCAAATGAAGCGACATGCTGTCATTGTCTCCTTGGCTGCAGGACACTCCAACTCCGAGATTGCTGCATTTCTGAAAGTCGCCCGTTCGTTCATGTTCAAAGTTCGGGGAGAACTGGATGCTCCCGAAATGATCAATGGCTGTGTCTAACCCCCCAGGAAGTTCCAACCGTCATGCATACGACATTTCCAGCTGCAGTGATGGTTCTGGGTGTTGTGAGCAGTGTAGGCAACATGAAGGTCTCGGGGTCAACGCTGCTGCTTACACCGATGTGTTGGCAAGAGTTGTAAAGCCCTAGATTACTGCTATAGCATGTGGTAGGCTGTATGTTTTTCAACAGGTCTCTGCTCCAAGTCATAATGCCCACAGCACCCAAGCATGAATGACCACGAATCTTCACGACCGCATCCCTCTCAACATGTGGCCGCCCAGCTCCCCTGATCTCAATCCTTTGGACTATTATGTCTGGGGCGTCGTTGAAAGGGAGTCCCACAAGCATCCACACAACTCCGTTGAAGCTCTCAGGCCAGCTATTGTGGAGGCAATGGCGGAAATCCAGAAGACCCACCTCATTGCTGTTTGCCAGCGGCTCCTACAGCGTGTGGAGGCTGTCATTGCGGCGGACGGTGGTTTCATTGAATAACAATATGTATTTTGTGGACCTTTGTACATAAATGTAAATTGTTTTAAAAGGCTCTGTGGCATCTTAAGTGTCTGCTCCTTTTACCTGCTGACGTCATTTTGTTCTCAAATATCTGCTGCACTCTGTAATATACTGTAATATGCCAGTATATTAAATATTATGTGCTAGTTTCGTTTGAAAATTGTCACATCGAAGTTCGTTTGAAATCACCTTCCCCCACCACCTCCAAGTTAACTTTTGGTGAAGGAAAAGTGGGTGGGAAATTGAGAAAAAAAGCAAATATATTTAATGTATATTTTTAAACTGTATGATATACTG
>JAHWFO010052523.1:518766-536111 GCA_023313115.1 Rhysida immarginata | reverse complement strand
AAGTGGGCGGGAAATCGAGATAAAAAGCGAATTAATGTACTGTGTACTGTATATAGTGTATAATGCACTCTAATATACCAATATATTCAATGTTATACACTATTTTCTTTTGAAGTTCGTTAGACCCCTCCCTCTCCCCAGCTGCTGTAGTGGAATATTTTTCCCTCTTGTATAATGCGATGCCACAAATCTAGGTGGTTTTTCAGGTCAAGATTTTTCATATTATAGTAGAATACTTATAGTAAATCGCCAATTTAATATTAGTCTTTCTGCCTGGGACCCTTACCTATAATTTTAATATAACACTATATTCAATCACTATACGGTAATTATTGGAAAATCACAATGGCGCCCAAACAAAGTAGAGAGGCAGAGGCTAATGAGAATACGCAAGCGGTGATCAGAAACGATGCTGTAGTCGGATTTAGAAACTTGATCCCTACATTCTCCAGGGAAGAGGTGTCCATTAAAGTTCAGGTATTACTGGATACGGTGGAAACTGCTGCCACCATAGCAGGATGGCAAGATAGTGTTACATTAGGAGTGCTTTGCACAAAAATTAAAGGACGAGTGGCTGCTATATTTAATGATCATGCCTTATTTAAAATAAATAAATTTGGCGAATTGGAAAATTGAATGCATGACCTTTTCAAATAAAGGAAGACCTTCAATTTGCGCAGCTTCGATTTTTCCAAGCAAAGCAAAATGAACGGGAAACGGTTCGAGATTATGTGAACAGACTCCAACTATTATTTGATAAAATGGTGAGAAATAATACCATTTTTAAAAATGAAAGAGGCGATTATATTATCACATTTTACGGAAACTGTTCTCTCTCCCCGTCGGCACAAATGCTGTTGGCTTGCAAGGGAACAGTGTATTTTCGAGAAGCAATAGAAATTGCCACAAAAGCAGAAAGGATGGGTGTAGAGAAACAGAATAATAGAATTGATAAAGAGTTCAATTAATAATGAGGTCATGCCTGTTATCCAGCAAATTCAGGAACATCAGAAAATAACTGAAGATAAAATAGCTGAACTTCGTCAGATAATAGAGAATCAAAGCAAAGACATTCAAATGTTACAGCGAACTTACAAAAGTGATAATAAATCACGTGACAGACAAAAAAAATATTTAATGCTGGAAATGTAATAGGAAAGGACACACGCAACGAAACTGTTTGTTAAGCTAACAATGACTGAATGCAAATTGGACGTCGCCCAGTTGTTCTTCCACGTACAGTCAAATTTCGTCCATGGCAGCCGAGAGAATGACTTGTTATCATACCGGTTATGATAGGTGAAAAGAAAATTCTGATGATAATAAATATCGAATCGCAAATAAGTATTTTACATGAGGATACTGCTAGAAAATTAGCCAAATGGGTCTCTTACGTACCTGAAAACATCATGTTGGCTAGCATAAATGAAAATAGGTGTCTAAATGAAGCAATACTGAGTGATATAAGAATCGGTGGGAAAAAATATTGTGTGGCAGAAAGTTTATAATACACCCTCTCCTGGAACGCACCTATCAAGGAATATTAGGGAGTGATATCATTGGTAGCGCGAAATTTGAATTTTGTGACAACATTAATAAAGAAATTGTTATAGCCAATAATATATTGATAAATCAAATAGAACGTGGAGAACTAGATAATGACCATTGTAATGTTCTAGATAAATTAATTTCCAAACATGACAGCAATTTTCTGAAGCGATTGAAGCGCTGACATGAATTAAAGAAGTTTTAGTTGAGTTTACAATAAATCAAACAAAACCTGTATTTGTCAGGCAATATCAAATTCCTAAAATACACATGGCTGCTCTCAAGGAAAAAAATCGAACAATATAAGAAGGTCGTAATAATAGAAGCCAGTAAATCTAACTGGAACTCCCCCATCCATGTATTTAAAAAGGTGAAAGGCGACATCAGAGTCACACTAGATTTACGAAAAGTAAACGATGTGACAACTGCATTTGATTTTACTATGCCGAAGATTCAAGAATTATTGCATGATTTACACTGGCTGACAAAAAGAGTGAAGCACCCAGAAAGAGTGGTCCAATATTATCCTATTTTGGTACACATGCATACCATTGATATGTGAGTAAACTATTAGATTCTCAAGGATCTGTAATGCTAGAGCGCTCACCAGACTGCATTCGTGATGTCACCACCATGTTGTTGATAAGTTGTTACCAGTCAACTGCCGTGAGTCCGACAGTTAGGCAATACGTTCAGAGAGGATTACTGTACTTTACAAAGCACCTCCAATGTCTCGCAGACACGTTAAATATCCTGTCCGCCAATTGACAGCATTTGACAAGGGCCCGCATTGTGGGACTGCATGAGGCTGATTGGTCGTATCGTGCAATTGCCAGGCATGTGGGCCATTCAGATGGCACAGTGGCCCGATGTTTGAATCAGTGGGTACATGAGGATACCCATGCACCTTTCTGCAGATTTGGGTCGACAACAAACAGACTCCAAGGGAGGAACGTCGTATGGTGCTCCAAGCATTAATGAATCCCATGGCATCGGTGCCCGCCATCCACGAAAATGTAATGGGGACTCTACAACATTCTGTGGAGTTTCTGCACAGTGTCTTCATGACTCACATCTGCCGGATTGGGGTCCTACCACCCCATACATCACCACAGCACCAACGCCTGCGTTTAGAGTGGTGCCTTGCCCGGGAAGCATGTACCGAGGACGAATGGCGTCGCATCATGTTCAGTGATCAGTCCCGCTTCTCCATGACCTCCGATGACCATCGTATTCGCGTATGGCAGTGTCGAGAGCAGAGGGCACAACCCTCCCATGTTGCAGGCGTAACCCCTGGCATCATAATGTGGGGAGCCATCGGATATGCGTTCAGGTCACCTCTAATAATGCTTCTGTTGACTTTGACGGCACAGCGATATGTCACAGACATTCTGAGTCCGCACATCCTACCCCTCTGGCACAGCACCCTGGGACTTTGTACCAACAGGATAACACACGCCTATCTGGGATACTATCGCCCATAACTGATTTAACCATAAAGGACAAAAAATTCGTTTGGTCCTCGGAAGGCCAAAAGACATTTGAAAATATCAAGAACATTCTAAGCCAGACACCTGTCCTAGCCTTGCCAGATTATAGCAAGTAATTTATTTTACACACGGATGCTTCTGATGAAGCTGTGGGGGCGGTCCTTCAGCAGGAGGCCTAAAGCCTGTAGCTTTCTTTAGCACCAAACTTCAAGGGGCTCAAAGAAATTATAGTAATAAGGAGAAAGAACTCTTGGCCATAGTTCTAGCCTTATGCCAATTTCGTCCCATGGTTCTTGGCTTCCCTATACACTTACTTTCCGATCATAAGCCTTTATCCTTCCTATCTAACCTTGGTTAGGTGAATCAAAGACTTCTTCGCTGGTCTCTCGAGGTCCAAGAGTACAACCTAATTATTAGCCACATTGGTGGTGAGAATAACGTTGTAGCAGCTTATCTGTTCCGACCTATAGTTGATCCAGGGAAAGTTGGAGTAGGCGTGGCTTAGCGTTCAAATCAATTAATTATGTCAGGCAATCGATGTGCATGGAATTATGGGGCTGTCTTCATTATCTACGTAGGCATCATTCATTTCACAACGTGCAGTAATCAGCAATCATGATGGTTATTTCATCTATTCCTTCAACAGAAACCTTCGGAATTCGAGGACGAACTATTCACAGCCAAGCTAGGGAGATAGTGCGGAATGTATTTTCTTATTTTAAAATCAAGGATCTTTATAAAAGCAATTCGGCATTAATAGAGGAAATATATCGTATAACACAATTTCGAAGGCCTCTGGTCAAAGAATCGTTCAAAACGTAAATAGGTTTATTTCGGAGATACAAGTAAGCATGTCGAACCCATCATTTTTTTTCACAGCAGTTTTGAAGAGTGGCCTGACGTCAACGTTCTCCCGCAATCTCCCTAGCTGGGAATTTTTTTAAGTAAATAGTGTTTTTCAAAACACATATATTTAATATTAAAATGCCATTTTAATGACCAGCAAATAAATGAAAGAGGCCAGAACCTTTGTTTTTATATTTGTAGTAAATAAATATTTATATGCCATTAATTTTTAAAAGGAGCGAATGTATATTTTAATTAAACATCTATAATTTATATTAAAATGACGGAAGAGGACTTGTTTTAAAATTGTATTCTCATGTGACGTTATCACGTGTTAAGTAAGGAATTCATTCTATGGGAAACTTGGTTACTGGAATAATAGTATGTATTATTCAGATTTATAATGGAAATGTGATTATATAAAAGTTTTGGTAATAAGTTTTTATTATATTGATAGAATCGATTATTCTAATATTGGATATAAATAAGATCACTCGATTGTGAGAGTAAAGGAGTGGAGGTGTTGTGACAGGAAGAGACTGTCTTTTTGGAATTTGTTTGATTTAAACAGAAATTGGTCTTTTGATTCATTGGTGGAATGAATTATTTGATTAAGTTAGGGATAATTTGTATCATGGAGTGAATACAGGATTTATGATTATTATGATATTTTGATTTTGCCTTGTTTGATCTTTATAAAATGAGAAGAGGGAAAGACGACCGGATGCGTCTCTCCTAAAAAAATCATGGGAAACAGAGAGTTATGAGTTCTGCTAAGGTGATGGTAAGAGGGAGGCTGAGCGCTCTCTTCTCTTAGCTTGGAAATGTTTCAAGGCTTAATGGAAATTTGAAGGGGGGCTATGTTGATGGAAACGGCTACTGTGTAGAATACGCAGTTAGTTAACAAATCGGATAGCTTCTCCTTCCAAATTTAGAGTGTGCAGGCTCATCAACAAAGAAATTTGGGAAAACCCTGTGAAGGGTAGCATCTCTACTGAAACCCCGATTTGGCATTTTTTTATTGACTTTGGATGAAACCGAAAATTCAAAAGTTCCATGAAAGGAGGGGATGTCCGCATCAATCTGGTTGACCTTAATCAGATTCGTTATGTTTCGTTTTTCATTTTGTCCTCTTTGTTTTTACTGAAATGCAAATCTTTTACGGATTACAAGGAGTGAGAACTGTTCTCTAAATGTTTGTGAATGGAACCTGGATGTAATCAGCATATATCGGAGTCATCATGTGAAATTGGAACCTCGATATTCTTCAGAGCGAATTAAAGCAAGAGATGGAATTTTCTTCAAGCGATTAGCATGGTCAAGAATCTAACGTTGTGAGAGGAAGACTTCGCATTTGAAATCTTCTGTTGAACTTAGTGGGGACACTTTGAGACCTCCAGTGGACTCACTCACTAATCGATCCGGATCATTTTAAAGTGTGTTTTTGTGCTTCAGTGTGATAAGTGAAATAATATAATGGCCTGTTTAAAATAAAAAGAGTTTTGTGTTCAAGATTGGATTAAAGGTGATCATAGATCTGCAGATGTCTGAAACTACATAATTGTTAAGTAGAAAGGAACTTTTTGATATAGAATTTCTTTTGGTTGTCATGACAAAAGTATGATAAAGAACAGTTTGAGGGAACTTCATTAGAATTGAGTTTCTAGTAGTGCTATCTCTATCCTCAGTGTAATTGAAGAGTTTGAACTTAAATTATTGAATAATTATCTCATTACATATTTTTTAATCTTTGCAAGTTATCATAGCTGTAAGTAATTGGGGATTTAGAATAACTTTCCTCTTTGACGTTAAGAACTATCATCTTTCTTTTCTTTAGATTTAAGGCTTATATTTATTTTGTATCTCATTGGTATTCTTTTAACCTTGAATAAAAAGATAAGAAGAGAATAGTAAAAAAGACATCACAAAATAACATAGGGAATAAATAATACGAGGCCTTTCAGTAATTTTATTTCCAAAGACCTTCTTCAGGTATAAAAAATTTTTTGAAAGTGTAATTGATTTCTTCTCTCAGTAAAGGTTAAGAATATAAGTTTAAATAGATACATTGTTGAGAGGTATTATTACATCAATTGATTGTTTACATCTGTAGTTTGAGAATTTTAAATTGTTATAATCAAAGACTTTTTTGTACATTGTTATTTATAATTGATTAAAGGTAACGAAATAATAATAAACATATAAAAAATAATGTTATCTATAAAATTCCTTGTAAAGAATGTAATGATCATTATATCGGTCAAACAGAAAGAAGTATGAAAAAAAGAATTGATGAACACAAATATGAAATAAAAAAATGTAATGAGAATAATCAATTATATCTACATAAGAAAAACAAAAATCATGAAATTGATTGGGAAAATACAAAAATTTTAGGAACTGAAGAACACTGGCAAAAAAGATTAAAGAAAGTTACTATATAACCAAATCAAAAAATTGTCTAGCCCATCAATCCTATAAATTAGATAAAAATTGGGAAATATTGTAATAAAAAAAATTTTTAAAACTTATAATAAATCTTTTTAATTATTATCTTTTCACTTATTAACTTAAAAATTTGTTATTTATATTCTTATATTTTTTAATATTTTGTAAATATAATCATAACCAATTAATTATAAAAATTGTAAATATACCTTTAATCAATTATAAATAACAATGTACAAAAAAGTCTTTGATTATAACAATTTAAAATTCTCAAACTACAGATGTAAACAATCAATTGATGTAATAATACCTCTCAACAATGTATCTATTTAAACTTATATTCTTAACCTTTCTCATTTGAAGATCTTCTGGAACAGTACTCACATCCACATCAAACGGAGTGCAGAATATCTTCAATTCAGCTGAGTATGAACGCAGATCAGCAAAACGCGATGAAAACTCCGTCCTTTCGTAAGACACTCACAAATGGTTCAACATCTCTTGGGTTATATTCTTGAAGCTTTGGGAAATGAGCAAAGTTAGATTGTGCGACCTAGTATTCCCAGCTTGAAATGCTGATATGTGTGCAGACATCTCGTGTATCAGAAGATCTTTCTCTTGCAGCAGCATATTCAAGTTGTTTAAGTGGTAAGTTAAATCTACCAGAAATGCTAAACGTGTACACCATGATGGATCACGAAATTGTGAAGCACTCACATTTTTACTTTCCAGGAATGCAGCAATTTCTTCTTCCAGTGAGTAAAATCTTTCTAGCATTTCTCCTCAACTGAGCCAGCAAACTTCACAGAAATACATCAGATTCCCATACTGTGCTTCTGCTTCCAACAGTAGTTGTTGAAACTAACGATGGTTCAATCCTCGAGATAAGATCAAATTAACACTTTTTATTACTTTGTCCATCACATCTTTGAAAGTTGAGGATTTGGCACATGCTTCCTGGTGGATTAAGCAGTGCACTTTTTTTTATTTTATGTGTACATCCAAGGCTTTCTATGTGTCTTTGAAGTAATGCCACAACACCACTCTTCTCCCCAACCATCGCTGGTGCTCCATCGGTTGTTACGGATACTAGCTTTGACAGATCCAGCTCCGTGTTCTGCACACATCTGAGCAAGGCTTCATGAATATCTGCACCTGTGGTAGTGCTCTTCATAGGTACCAATTGAAGAAACTCTTCCAAAATATCTAAACTAGAATTAACTCCACGCACAAATAAGGCAAGTTGAACAGTGTCTTTCATGTCTGTATTCTCGTCAAGTGCTAACGAGAAATACTGAAACTTTTTGCAGCATTCCTGTAAGCTATTTGTCACATCCACTGACATTTCTTCTATTCGCCGTGTTACTGTTCTTGCAGAGAGACTGATGTTTGCAAACAGATTCTTCTTCTCTGGACATATAATGTCTACTACGTTTGTCAAACACTATTTCACAAATTCCCCATCAATGAATGGCTTCATTTTTTCTGCAATCAGTTTTGAAACCATGTAACTTGCACGTGTATGTCTCTCTGATTCTACACTTTTTTTCTTAAACAGTGATCTTTCTTTTTCTAGTCTTATGTATTTGCAATTCTTCCATTCTTAGTTGTCCTTTTAGTTCTCTGAATTTCGAATGATTGGTCCTAATTTTAAATAGAGACGCGATATAGACGCATTTGGAAATCGCTCTCTCAAAAACTGTCTCTTTGTTAGTATATATCAGCTTCTACCCACCTTTCTTGAGCGCCTTGATTTTGCTAAACTTCTCAGACGGCTGTGGACATTTTCAGAAATCTCAGGTTGTATTTCCTCTATTTCCCATTATATTTTTATTTTACTTACTGTGGAATCTAAATCTTTTTCCGCCATGAGAACTTTCATCCAACAATCATTCTCCTCTACGTCTGTTTCCGTCATCTATTGTTATGTTCGCCGTCATCTAATTGTTTCCTTCCTACGAATGATTATCCTCTTCACGCTGTATTACACGTATCTACCATTTCCAGATTGATTACTCCTCGATAAGTTCCTATATGGACTTTATTTTCTCTTACCTCATGTAACCCTGTCCCTCGAATTTTGAGGTAGACCATCCAGCTCATCCTGTGCAGACTACTTTACCTACTTTCTCACAACAACTATCCCTACCTGGTGCCTTAGGTCCCTGGTTTCCATTATGTCTTCGCATGAAGGGAAAAACAAAGGCGCACCTAACAAACCAGCAACTCGTAGCTACGCCTTGAATACTCTGCCCTCTCTTGATGACTCTATTTGTGCCACTATTGAGAAGGGCATCTCAGATTACCTTTCGAATTTTTCCAACCTAGACACTTTATCCGATACCCTTCTCCAACGACTCACCTCCAAAATAAATATACTTTTCTCGGAAAACATTCACTGCATCTCGACCACTGAAGCATGTCTAGGCGCGATCGAAAGTCATCTTATAAAATCGACTCTACAATTTCTCATCCTATCCCCCTGCCTTCCCCTCCGAATTACCCGACTGCTTCCACACATAGCGACCTATTTTCCGACATCCAGCAACACATCGACCAGTACAATCGTCGCTCAAACATTAGAATCTATGGTCTTGCTGAATCCTCTTCTTCTAATACTATCTCTGACTGTTTAGATTTATTCTCTTCAAAGCTAGACGTTAAACTCGACCCTTCGGCTATCTATTCCGCTTCCTGT
Organism: Rhysida immarginata; assembly: GCA_023313115.1. Taxonomy (NCBI): domain Eukaryota; kingdom Metazoa; phylum Arthropoda; class Chilopoda; order Scolopendromorpha; family Scolopendridae; genus Rhysida; species Rhysida immarginata. The sequence continues at coordinate 527,081 of JAHWFO010052523.1, read as the reverse complement.
GTTGGACCTCGCTCCGCCAATAAAATTCGACCTATTTTCCTACAATTTCCTCCCCTTTCTGAAAAAGACATCATTAAAAACCGGTGCAAGCTTAAAGGCTCCCGCACTCACATTGTGGAGGACCTTACGCCTCTCCGGTACCGTTTATTATGCTCAGCCAAGTCTAAGCTTGGCCCCCGTAACGTGTGGACATCCAGCGGCCGAATCTTCACAAAAGACTCCTCTGGAAACACCATTGCCATCCCCAACTTTACTGTTCTTCAACATCTGAACAATACTACTGGATTTCTCCTTATTTAATTTCTACATTAGTTGTTTTTTACATTACGTCAATTTCACCCCCTTTACAACCCCGACCCCATGCCCCTTTCTTTTGGTAATTTATCCACAATCTAACTCAAAATTCACCCTCCTTTCTTTGGACATGTCAACCCCACTCTCCCTAACGACCTTCTGTGAATTTAACTCTTCTATAGATAACAACCCCTCCCTCTCTGCACCTTATTCATTTTTTCTTTTATCCCTAAATATTTGCAGCCTTCGCTCCAACTCTCCCGCTTTCTTCGCTTCTCTACTGCCCTCCTCACTGTATCTCACTAACAGAAACCTGGACAAAATCCCGCCTGGACGTCCCCCCCTTAACCTATTTTTCTTTCGAATCTCTCCACCGTCCCAGCAAAAAAGGCGGAGGTATAACAATTTACATTTCTAATTCTCGCCACTACACTCTTAATACCACCTATACCGTTTACACAGAAGATTTTGAAATACTGACAATACTAGTTAACAATAGATTCTATGTAATCACCATCTACCGTCCACCCTCAGGTCAGCTTCCCATTTTTTCCACTTTTTTCTCCACCATGCTCCTTGACCTTAGCCTATCCCCTTACAAAATTATAATTGCAGGTGATTTCAACCTCGACTTCTCCACACCTTCCTCAAATACCACCTTAATTCTAGACATAACCTCTAGAGCCAGTTTATCCCCACTAATTTCCACCTACAAACACTTCTCTAATTCCTATAACTCATACTCACTTATCGATCAAACTTTCTCTGCTTCATCGGATAATCTACATAGCAGCTCCTTGGATTGTCAAATTTCAGACCACTTCCCCATATATACCATACAATCCCTTATAACTAAATCCTACCTTAATACCACACTCCAAAAGAACTCCTTTTTACTCCACACAGGTTAGTGGTCTTCAACGCATATCTAGAGCAGACCAGCTGGTCCACCTTGCTCAACCCAGACACCGATATCAACATTCTTTTTTTCTAGATTTCTCTCCCAAATCACCTTAGGTCTTAATCGTTATTTTCCTCCAATACCACCACCTACACCTAAGCTTAAGACACCCTTTTTAAAACCCTGGATATCCCCCTACCTACTTTCTTTAATTGCCCACAAAAACGCCTTATACCGGAAATACAGACGTTTCCCAAATGCTTACGACAAATCCAGATTCAGCTCCTTCTCCAACTTCACTCGTTCCTCCATCAATACGCTAAATCCCATTATTTCAGCCACCTTTTCAAAAATGTTGTTAGTAACCACTCCAAATGGAAAACCTTAAACCACCTCATCATGGATCCTGTTGGCAAACTACCCCTTTCCCTGACCCTTCTACCTTAGACGCCTCTCATTTAACTAAATTTCTCACAACTCTCCTCCCGCCTATCTCTCCTTCTCTTCCCTCCACCCAACAACCATATTATCCTTTCCCTGTTACTTCTAAGCCTACCTCATTCTTTATTCCTTTTGCCTCTCCTGAAGAACTAGTATCCACTATCAATCGCCTCAAACCCTCCAGTAGTCCAGGCACCCTTGGACTAAGCTCCAACATCATTCTACATGCATGCTCTGGATTTTCCCTCCCCCTCACACTCCTTTTCAATATATCCCTGATCCAAGGCAAATTCCCATCCCAGCTATGCTCTGCAAAAATCATTCCGATCTTCAAAAAAGGCGATACCTCATCGTTTTCTAACTACTGCCCAATTTCCATCCTCCCCTCATTTGCTAAAATGTTTGAAGTCCCTCTTCTATACCCATTTATCCTCCTACATCTTCTCCACGAATCTCTTATTTCCAACCCAATATGGTTTTGTCCCTAAGAGGAGCACCTCTATTGCCTGTTACGAAATCACAGAATTCATTATAACCCAAATGGCCAACAATCACATAGCAGTTTCCCTGTTTATAGACTATTCAAAAGCATTCGATTCCATTCCCCCATGACCTTCTCATTTATAAACTATCGCAATTTTACAATATTCGTGGTCCCCCTCTTACTTGGCTTTCAGGTTTCCTATCCGACAGACAATATACGCTGCATCTCTTCAATAAGACATCCTCCACAATCACCCACAACATAGGCATTCCTCAAGGTTCCATCCTCTCCCCCCTTCTCTTTAACCTTTTCATTAATGACCTTTCAGACGCTTTATCCCCCCTACCTTTAATACTCTACGCAGACGATGCTACAATTTCTTGTTCAGGCCCCACACTAGAAGTAATAAAAGAAACCTTTAATCCAGCTTTAGACAAACTATTATTCTGGAACATAATCAATTGCATGACACTTAACCTTGACAAAACAGTTTATCATATTTCATCAACACAACAAAAAGCTAGTAAAGAACGATTTTTCTTTAACATACGATTCCAAGCTAATCAATTCATCCAGCACTTTCAAATATTTAGGAATTCACCTATCCTATAATCTTTCTTGGGACGTCCACATAAATGCCCTCTCCATAAAATTAAACCAATGCCTTGGCCTGTTTTCTCGCCTACACTTTCTCCCCCCTAACATTCTTATTCTACTCTACAACGCTCTAATTCGTTCCTCGCTTACGTATGGCTTACTATTCTGGGGTGCAACTACAAAATTAAACCTAATACGTATATTTAAACTCCAAAAGTGGTTTTTGCGCATTTTACTCAAACTTCGAAAACCTGACCCAGTTTCACACTTATTCAACTCAAGAGGCATAATCCCAATATACCAACTCTACCATATCAACCTTGCTACATTCATTTACAAAGCACTCAATAATCACATAAACATCTCCCTCCCCCAACGCTTATTTGCATCCATCAATACCCACCCTTATAAAACCTGCCACAGTAACCCCTTCCCAACCCCTCTAATTAAACGACCCTATCAGCTCAAAAGTATATCCATTGCTGGCAAGAGACTCTGGTCATCTTTACCTCCAGACCTCCGTTCTTCTACAAATGCCTACACTTTCAAATCCCAATTAAAAAATACCTCCACCTTACCCCTCACTTGTAAAGCATCCTTTTATCATCTTCTATAAGTTTATTAATTGTAAACTCACCTTTTTTTGTACCCATCCAGGAACCTACCTCGTCGGCTCTGCCATACTGGACCTGGATGGCCATCTTGTAATCAACCTGTATTATATCTCAAAATTAAATAAATAAATAAGTAGTGTCGCCTGATATTAAACTCTTTAACCACAGTAACACTTGCACGGCATATTAGACATATGGGTTTGTCGAGATGCTGCACAAAAAAATAACTTTCTGTCCCGGAGTACTGGAAAATTCTGCACTCAGCGTCGACTTTCCTTCGTTTTGTTGCCATTCGACTTTCCTTTGTTGACTTTTCAGGAACTAATATATAAAAAAATAAATATTTCTTAAACTTGAATAACCCTTTGTATGTTATCCGCTAGTTGTTAAATTCAACAGTTGCTCAGCATGAAGTGCTGCAGCAATGGAGTGGTTAAAAGCATTGTTGAGCTCTGTTGAAGGATCAGATGTGTGTAGCAGAGCACTGGTTCGAGATTACAATTTGCAGCAACCCTTTTCGTTGCTTGTTCTATTGCATGAGCTTTCTTACAAATGGCGGCGTCCATGAATGAAGACGATTTTGTGTAAGAAAATATACAATTTTCGTTCCAATTAGATACTGACACGGCTAAGAAAGTTGTAAAAGGTATATTAATGATTTTGAAAAGATTTCTCATCGAGATGTTTAATAATAGGCAAATTTCTTGATTAAATAAAACCGGCGACTTGATGTGGGATTGTTTTTCTGTGCGAACGAGGTGATCGTGGCAGACAGCAGAGAGCCAACAAAACCGTGGTTTTAATACCGCACTGCTGCGTGCAACACGACGTCATTTTTGATGCTGCAGCGCTGAAGAACTGTTGAATTTAACAACTCGCGGAATGCTAATCTAAATTTGTGTTCTTGAATACAGAAATAAAACAGAAACAGCAGTTTTCATTTGAAGAAATGTGATAAATGTGCATACATAAGGATAGGCCTTCAACGTGAGTTTATTTACAAACACTATTCGACTATTATGATAAAATACGTGAAGGGAACTAATCTTACGATTGTTTCTTCAATTAAACATCTGCATGTAGTTATTATTTATTAGAACTACTGATTTAACTAACCTTTTTGTTTTTTAGATAAGTATTTCTTGGTTGTATTCTCGATCGCCAGTCGTGGCCATGCACTCTCCCTTCTTGTGAACATGTGTGCATGTACAGTTAACGAGAAAAATCGATATATCTCTCCGCCCAGGCTGCCAAAAGTAGGGCGCTGATGTTCCCATCGAAGCTGCACTTTTTATAGCACCAGTTAGTACTTTCGCTGCACGGGCACGCGATTTCACGTATGACTGGCGGCGGGCCGGATGCCTTTGTATTGCTTTCTGGGGCTGCGGGCCGAATAATTTTGGATGGCGGGCCGCTTTTGGCCAGTGGACCATACGTTGCCGACCCCTGAACTACAGGAAGGCATTAAGAATTCACAGAAAAATGACCCCTGCCTAAATAAAAAGATTCAAAATTTAAATAAAACTACTAACTGAATTGTGCAAAAGGGTACTTTGAATTGCAGAATGGAACTTTACTTTGGTGTAGTAAGCACAAAGGGAAGAGGAACAATTCCCACAGCATTGATGGTAAAATATGTGTTGGAGAGGATATGGTGCCGAAAATAATCGAAATGGCCCTTGATAATGACCTTGCAGGGCACAAAGGAGTAAACAAAACGATTGCAGTCATCAGACAGCACTACTACCGGCCTTCACTAAATAAAGTTACCTATACTTACGTACAAGCTTGTAAAGTATGCCAAAAATGTAAGCTGTCTAAAGGACAATGCCTTTTCAGATGGGTGTCAAAGCTGACTTTCCTTTTCAGAAAATGCCTTGGGGTGTGATCGGTCCTCTTCTTGAAACTGAACAAGGTAACAAATACAACCTAGCTTGTATTGACGTTTTGTCTAGATACCCAGAAGCCATTCCAGTGAAAAATCAAACTGCTGAGACTATAGCACATGTATTCATTGAAAATATTGTATGCTGATACAGAATTCCATGTGAGGTTATCTCAATCAGGGCACAAATTTCACTTCGGAAATTATGAGTAATTTCTTCCATGATCTAGGAATCACACACACCAGAACCACTGCTTATAGCCTGTGCTCTAAAGGCTTAGTGGAAAGAATGAATCAGAACATTCTGGAAACTCTAAGAAAACTGTGACGGTAAGCCATTCGAATGGAAGAGATTACTTAACTCAGCTCTCTTTAGTATAAGAACAACCATTAATGCCAACACAAGAAACACCCCTGCACATTTTCTCTATGGTTTTGATCCTCGTACCCCATAGGATGATGGGGATCACGTTGTAAAGAGCATGACACCCTCACAGTATAGAACGGATCTGGTTGCCAAGTTGCAGATTGCTCGTAATTTAGCCAACATTGAAAGCGTCTTGATAAACTAAAAGAAAGGAACAAAGGTAGACACCTAAGACAATATAAAACTGAGACAAAGTTCTGTTACTCCTAAAAAGCAAGGGAAAAAACAAACTGGATTACTAGTATGGGGGGTCCTTATACTAGGTAACCACAAAAATACTTGCCGTTTTTATGTTGCCATAAAAGGAAGTGATAGGTCCAAATGAGTGATAGTATATGCAAATGAGTGTACAGTGTGGTCCAAAATCTGTCGGGGGGAGCAGGAAGGTTAGCCTGTATAAATACAGGGCTGTTGAGCATTCACATCAATCACATCTCGTGCAGAAGTGAAGACAAATGGAGGTATCGAAGGAAATGGTTAGGTGTTGTTTGCTTTATGACTTCAAGGTGAGCTTGTCAGCAGCAGCATCAAGTCGCCAAATGTGTCTTGCATTTGGAGATGATGTTGTGAATGAATGCAATGCAGGGCATTGGTTCCAGAAATTCAGGTCGGGAGAATTTGCCATTTCTGATGACCCCGTAGTCTAGTGTGTCTGGTGAACTAGACGCCAAATGGTTCACTCTGAGCTGTTATTAACTGGCCAAACCAACACTGGGGACCTGCACTCCCGGCAGTCGGAATGTGTGCAACAGGCATTGCAGCAGAAGGATCCAGCATTAGTGAATCGCAAAGGGGTACTCTTCTTTCATGACAATGCATAGCCACATGTGGCGCGGGTGGCCAGGGAAACCATAATTGTAGAGCGGCTTGGCTGGGAAACTTTGCGTCATCCACCTTACCCACCAGATCTTGCTCCAACAGATTATCACCTTTTCCATTCTCTGGAAACCATCTTCGTGGAAAATCTTACACCAATGATACAGACCTGCGAAAGGCACTCACTGACTTCTTTTAGTCCAAGACCGGCAAGTTTTACAGCCAGGGGATTGATCAACTGCGGACACGTTGGCAGAAGGTCCTAGATGCCAATGGGGACTAGAGGTATGCTACTTTTTGTGTATGTCATTTTGTTTTCCGGAATTAAAAACTGCAAGAATTTTTAATTATCAGAAAAAGAATGTTCAGATGGAGGAATTACAGGTGGTGCATGTAGACCGACTCAAAACCACGTGGAGAGATGTTGAGGTTGGGGGAACTGCTTTCAAATGTCAAAGGCAGAGAACTCCACCACCAGTCTTGGAAAGCAGCTCGGACACCGAGGAGGATGATGACACTGCAGTAATCATGCCTCAAGTGGTGAATGTCCCAAACGTTACAGACGAGAATATGCATCAACTTGGACGAGAATAGTCGGAAGGTGTAGTCAGTAGCCGATAGCGATGGAGACTGGAGTCACCTCGAAGTTCATGGAAGCCCTCATCACGATGTTGGCGAGCACGCTTTGAACATCAACAAATACCGCCACAGAGCAACCATCAGAGGAACAAACAGGTCAGGTCGTTGAGAAAAACAGTCGAGTTACTACACCCCCATTTGTTGTGAGTGAATACCATATACAAGATGCCATAGCGGTAATGGACTACTTCAAACATTTTCAGTGGGCACTAGAATTGAGCGAGGTCCCAGAAAATAAACATGCATCATATGCTCGAGTTTACATGGGAGCCGAACGAAATAACACCTTGAAGTTTCTATTAAGTCCTAGTGATCCGGCATCGATAGCTTAAAGAAAAATTGATTGAACACTTTGATCGTCCAAGAACTATGTAAGTCGAAAGCATAAAACTTAGAACAATTGTACAGTTGGATGGTAAATCGGTAACTGAATTTGTGTTGTGCTTGCGCAAAGGAGCATGTAACTGCGAATATGGACAATTCCTAGACTGTATGTTCACTGAACAATTCCTTCATAGTTTATTATCATGTGACATTAGGGATGAAATTTTTGCAAAGAAACGGTTAACATTTGATGGAGCATTTGAAATTGCACAAATACTGAAGCGACTAAAGTAACGGCAATTGCAGTCGGGACAACTGAGATAATGAAATCTGAGAAGTACCTGGAGAGAACACAGATTAGGATGTGATCGTCTAGTGTTCAAGCAAAGATCTTAGAGTGGACAGAGACATAAAACAATCTCAGAACGGAAGAGAATGGAATCTCATAGAAAAACGACACTTGCTCATCGTTGCATAAGGTACCACGACAATATGATAGTCAGAGAAGAGGATCCAAGAGTAAACGGAAAACAGAGGATTCTAGACGTTGCGGAAAAAACCATTGAATTTGAAAGGGGTGGTTATCAAGAAACCAAGCACCGCGACTTCAGGTCTATTGTACTATCCCCACTATCCTCTATAAGTTAGTGATATTACATAAGTTAGTCAATCAAATGGATTTCACACTAGTCCAATGAAGTGACATTTCCAGACCATTTGATGCAAAATTACCACACAATTAAAATTTTCTTCATACTTTAGCCATGTTTCTGATTATGTAGGACATGTATGCCTATTATAACTTTTACCAAGAACTTTTAGCCCCCCCCCCCCCGCGGGCGTGGGTCTTGTTTTTACTTAATTTTTGATGTTCTATCCAAATCTAAAGTCAA
>JAHWFO010052523.1:484815-518366 GCA_023313115.1 Rhysida immarginata | reverse complement strand
CATCTGTTCTTGCTTTTACTTCATTTTTGATGTTCTATCCGAATCTGAAGTCAAAAATCAGAATATTCGAAAAAGGAATAGGCAGTAGAACAGCCCACTTTGCAAATTCAGTAATGATGTTCAATAGAAAATACTTAAGTAAACTTTTGGATAGTTCGTATAAAATGAACTAAAAGTTATTAAAAAATGATATAAAAATAGAGGCTTCATTTCAGGGTTCGGACCTTCTTTGTTCTTTGACTCGGGAGGTGTCGTCCCTCCCTCCCATTTCTTTCTATTGTACCTGTCGGCTTTGTACAGAACAATCCCCGATAAAATATCTCCCAGAGATTTGCATTCTGACTTTTTCAAAAAAGATCTTCATTAAACAAATCGCTCAGTGATTAGTTATCTATGACAGAAATTCTGTGAGCGTTTGTCACGATCAAAAAAATAAATACAAAGCCAGGTATTATTATTCTTATCATTGTTTGGGGAAGCCAAACTCGGATCAAGTCCGGAAGCCAATCCGAGCGGCAGACCCAAATGAGGGCCAAAGCCCAAGGGACTCAAATGCAAGGGAGGGAAAGTTGCGCACTCGTGGGAGTATTGATGTTTGGGTTAGGAATTTCCTTACTATGTGACAGGTGTTTAGAATTGTGGCTTTCTGTAACGTTTTGTATAAGTGTGGGTTTAAATTTAGTGTTGACAGGCTTTTGTGTAGCGAGTGTGGAATAACCCCAGTGGCAGAAAGAACGATAGGAACAATGTGTACTCTGTTAACTCCCCAAAGGCGTTTTATTTCGTGTGCAAGATCCGTACATTTAGTGATTTTGTCAGTGTATGTCTTTTGTAAATTGTGTGTGTTGTGGATGGAGATATCAATTATGTAAGTCACTTTGTTTTGCTTATCTGGTCTGTTATGAGGGATAGTTTTAGTCAGTGATTATAGTGCTGTCAAAATATAGTTTATGTGTGGTGTTCTCTAAGACAGTGTCTGGGATATATTTATAGTATGGAGTGTGAATGTCCCTTAGCTTGCGTATCTTAGCAAGATGTTGATGTATGATATTGGCTACCTGGTTATGTCTGTGTAAATAATCTGTCTGCGTGAGTATTTTGCAACTGGATATGACGTATTGTATGGTTTCCTTTGCGATATGGCATTTCCTGCAAGACCCGTCAGTTGAATCTTTGATAATAATAATAATATTATTATTATTATTGTTCAAAATGCGACGGCCTTGACGTCATCAGCCCCTTAACAAAAAGGACCAGAAATTGTCATTCATGAGATAAACAAGCAACTCACCGGCTTGTTACTTGGAAGAATGCTATTAACCCAACACCCTGGCTAAAATGGGGTGTTGATTAAACCTTGTGCCTACAAATAATGAGAGTGTAGCTTTTTTCAATATAGGATATGCCTGTGCATTGTATGCTGCTCTGAAAATAAGTTTTAAGCAACCTTTGTTTTCTTATAATTTCAGTTAATATAATTTATTGATAAAAAAGTTGCGTATTAAATAATAAAATTTTTTGATGTTCTAATTTATAATAGGAATTCAAGAAATAATGTAAACCAGGAATAATAATGAAGGGGCCTATTATTCCTGGTAACATTTAATAACCGAGCCTGTTTTGTTTTTTTTAAGCTTTTTATTACTTACTTTCACTATTATTGCCAACTGTGATCGGATGAAAACGTGAAGAGATTGTTTGAATTTCTTACTGTGAAACTCTTTACAAAAGCGACAAACACGGATAATTTGCTTTTATAAGTTAAATAATATACGGTGATAATTTTTTGACTTAATAAACGTTAGAAATTTTGATAGGTGACGTCAAAAAAACTAACATCGATGTTTAATCAGCAACCAACGTCGTAATTGTTAAAGTGCAAGACATCAACTTTTTGTAATTTCTAAGTCCATATATTATTTGGAAATAATAAATGTCCTAGTATATTTACGTGTTCCTTCATGACAATACATTAACATAAACACTTATTCAATGTCAATAGATAATGATTTCCAAAGGGTTTAAGAAAATCGAAATGAAACATCGATGGTGCAAAAGCATCTAAAATTCGATGGCCGAAACTTTTTGAACATCGATACTTTCGGCTACTCCATTTCAGCCATGCATTAATATATGTAAATCTAATCGAGGCACGCAAGTAAAAATTTTTCCTAAGAAATTGAGCATGCAAACATGCAACTTTTTTTTTTTTTAGTGTATTTTCTTAAAGGATGCGTGCGCATACCGCATTGAATGAATTAAGATCGTTTTTCTTATCTCAAGATGATGCTGTGGATGAATTGCTAAATTACTTTTATAAATGGAACGATTATGTAAGCAAAAAATTAATTGTAAAGAGTAAACAAACCATTATAACGGATTATTTTGTCCAGAACACTGAATAACAATAAAAGAAAAAAATTGTCTATTTTTTATCTTTCTCTGACATTACGAAACTCTGATATTACGAAAAGATTTTTGGTCCCGTAGGATTTCGTATCAAATGGGTTAGAGTGTAATATGATTGTTGTTTCCCTTGCCTTTAGTTCTGATTTTAGGACCGATTTTTATAATATCTACTATCATTAGAGTACTATGATTGCGCTTGATTATTTCTTGGGTTAAGAGTTTTAATAACAGTGAATATGGTGATTTTTTTATATCTGTGATTTTTAAGAAGCTTCAGAGGTCAATTTATTTCAAATAATCTTAAATTTAGGTGATTACATTATTAATTATTGTGATAAGGGTTGATTAGAGTATTATGAGGGTAATGAAATATACAGGGTGATTCAAAATTCAATGTACAAACTTTTAGGGGAGGTAGTATGGATGATTCTAAGCAAAAGGGGTAGTATGGGTGATTCATATGAACATGGGTCCGAATTTGAACGATAACTGAGATATGAATAGAAATAAAATGCTATCACTCAGGTTCTCTAATGCCTAGGATAATGAAATTTGGGGGAATAATAGGGTACATAAAACTGTGTATACCATTAAAATTTGATTGAATTCTAACTAGTAGTTTCCACGTTACGCAGTCAACATCATAACCCGTCCTCGCATGCAAGTACTACCCAGCACATGTTACGATGTTGGATAGTACTCAGCACTTCCAATGTTCTCAGGATCCACCCTGGTGCAACATGCCATATTGCTGCAGCAGCATTTTTCAAGAGAACGTGGTTTCAAGGACTGAACTTGTCACGGCGGGGTGACATAAACTGGCCCGCTCGCCAGACCTCACGGTTCCTGACTTCTTCCTGTGGGGATTCCTTAAGGACCAGGTGTATAAAACTAATCCCCACACCTTGGAAGACTTGAAGGAAAATATCGGAACGGCAATTGGACACATCATTGCTCATCAACGCCAATACGTTATGGAGAACGTGATCGTGCATGCACGGGAGTGTGTGTACCTCAGCGGACGCCACTTACCAAATGTGATATTCCACAAGTAACATTGGAATAAACTGCATAAACAAAATTTGTTTTGAATCTTAGAAATACTACCTATACTTTGGTATAATTGTCATTATCAAGTCGGTAAGAATAAATTTTTTATTAATATTTAAAATGTGTCAGCTTCCCGTGAATCGCCCTGTAGTAATGGGAGTAGATATAATTAATGAAGAATTAGCAGTTTTATAAATGAATGTACACAACTGCAAAAAGCATATCTGATAAATATTAGGGATACATACTGATGAGAAGTAATGGGAAACGGGGACAGATTCATGGATATTTAAAGAGTGTACCCTCACACGCTTGGGTGGGGGTACCTGTTGAGGGACCCTCCGAAAAAAAAACGCCCACGCGCGGTAGGGTGGGGTAGTTTTAGACTCGTGAGGGGAGGCGATACTTAGTCAAAGAACAGGTGTGGTGTAAGACTCAAATACAGCATTTTAATAATCATTTTAATTATTACAAAACAGATCATATATACTCTTTTAATGAGAAACTGGAAAGGACTGTGGATAACGACATGACCAACTGACAACAACCTCTTGTCCACAAAAGAATTTTATTAAGCATATACGTATTTCGAACTCATTGAGTTCATTATTCAATGCCGATACAGAGTTTGGTTGAATTACAGAGAATATATAAAAGGGCCGGAGTGGCCATTATCCAATAAAAAGGTACAAATGAAAATTACAAAATAAAAAGACCAATGGGGGAAAACAATCTCTTAACATCAGAAGCGCGGACCTAGTAGAGATACTTCCTCCTGGTCGCGAACAATCGTTACAATCGATACTGAATGCCGATTATTAAAATTACAATGAATAAAATCAAAAAAGTAAAAAGTAAACAAAGATACAAAATTAAGAAAAATAGAAAATTAACTTTACTCTTTAAGCAATTTGATAAGTGTCGAATCTCCTATCGGGCCTGCGTCTCCGTTTAGTAACGGGTCGGGGTCCTCTTTGGAAATCTCCAACGTCTCATAGGCGTCTAAAGCGTTCTTGTTTCTGACCTGTCTCAACAAACGGCAGTCTTGTAGAAGTATGTCGTGTCCGGTGTCAAGCATATGCTTGGCCACCGCTGATCTATTCGGGCGGCCGAACCTGGCGTGGGCATTATGCTCTTTGAATCTAGTCCGGACCTTCCTGCAAGTTGCCCCTCGGTAAACTTTCTGGCATACACTGCAGGCGATTTCGTATATTCCAGATTGTGATAGAGGAGGTGTTTGGTCTTTAGGGTTCCCCAAAAGATTCTTCAGGACATTGGAGTTTTTGTACGTGAGGTCTATATCCGCTTCTTTGAAGATCGTGTGTATATATTCTCTGTAATTCAACCAAACTCTGTATCGGCATTGAATAATGAACTCAATGAGTTCGAAATACGTATATGCTTGATAAAATTCTTTTGTGGACAAGAGGTTGTTGTCAGTTGGTCATACTCTTTTAAGTTCACAACTTAATTAAAAGAACTACTTCAAACATATATATATATATGGAAATTATTCTGGGGCCCCAAAACTACCAATAAATAAACCAATAAGTTGTCATTAACATCAACAGCATTCACAAGAACACAGATATCACCTTTAAATAGTGTAGTCCAGTACTAAACTGTGTACCAACGTCAACAGCCACCTGCTTCAATTGCTCTTGTGCGGAAGCTAGCACATGCACTTTAAGGAAAGGGGCAAACAAGTGTATACAAGCACAACCACATTGGTCAATACAGCTATTGGCCGTTATCGTGTGAAAGTGGCAGAAGAAGGCGCAACACCCTCCTTTATTAGTATCATTACCTCCGGATTAGACCAATGAATGAGGCTCTTCGGGCAGGGAAGGGGAGGAGAGCCATAACCCCTGTGTATGACAACCAATCTGACGTTGCAAATCAACAAACTCAAACTCTGTGCGCCCTCCACATGTTTCCCGGGGCATACCACACAACCACATCAATTACCAGCACTGTATTGAACGAGCGACACTAGTCGATCCCGTCGGCACCATGCACACCTCCTTAAATAAACACATGCACCCAGCTCCGCATTCAGAAGCTCCCAGGCACATAGCCGGGTAGCATCATTGAAGCGTTAGAATAAGAACACAAAAACATAACAAAATGAGCTCATCTTTCGGGTAAAGATATGCACCAGAATCTATGTCGCCAAACACCTGGACGCTACAGCTCAACACTAACTCATGGAAACGAGCGATGCTAGTTTTGCGAGGGCGGGTCACCAAGCTTCACTTTAACCTGTTCTTGCGTTAAAACAAAAACAGTTGCAGGAGGATGAAGTTGAGAAACTCGGAAACTACCATTTGTTTCAGTTTTTATCTTTCCTGTCACTCGCTTAAACGCTCAAAACGCGGAAAATGCAAAATAAAAGGAACGTTCTCACCGATTTCGAAAGAGTCCGCTGATGCGTTCTTATCTGGGTGGCCGATTGCTTAGGTTCCGAACAAAAGAACATCACTGCACGATTTACCGTCCCGGAGCGCTCAAACCCAAATTGAGCGAAAAAATACTACTGTATTGCATACAGAAATTCCCAAGTACAGAGAATTTATGTGAGGATAATCGCGCTAGTAGTAGAATGGCTAGATCTCCCTATTCCCATCGTCAAAATTTTCACGTAGAACAGCCTACATGGAGACGTCGAGAGGAGTTGCTTCTCTGCCAGACACGCAAAAGCTCTCCTAACAAACTGAAGGCTCTCATTCTTACAAGATTTCAGGGAAAAGCTGCAACAACAACGACTCAGATACAATATCTCTTTCAGACAATTGTTGCAGCCTCCCCATTATTTAAAACTAAATAAATTTATCATAACGGGAGTTACAACACACATTACGTTTATATCCAACTAAAAGAAAACAAGAGAACAACAGCAGTACACACAAGGGTGCTCACCATCAAACCTCACGGGGCCACGCCCCTCATATCGCACACCTACAGACTATTAACAACCAAACAAAACAACAAACGGATGCCATAAACCATACAATTACATAATAAAACTCAAAACACACACTGACCCGGTCACAAGAGTATAGAGAAACCATTTCTGAAGTTTAAGATGTCTAGTAAGATTATACCTTGTCTCAACTTCAGTTGAGAGTGACGTCATGAGTTAAGTGGTTACCATTCGTCCGCATGAAGAAATAGTTCCTATAATTTTCTTTGTATAAAGTTCAAAATTCTTTCTGAAATCATATTTCATTTTTTTTCTCATTGATATAATAAAAAATCTGCATATAAAAAAGCCATTTGACGAAATTAAAAAAAAAATAAACAAAATAAACTCTGACTGTAGTGGAGATTATTCGAATGCAAGATGGCAGCGTCTAGTTCCTACGTGAAGAACGTTAAAGAAAAACTTTACCACAGTGAAGCGAACCAGATTATAAGGAACATTAAGTTGAAATATTAACTATTTATTGAATTTTATATTTTATTTTCAGAAGTTGTTTGTAAAATTCCGTTTTTTTGGTTGCGAATAATTGTTAAAATCAGTCGTCTGCCGTTATTTCTTCATTATTTTAGTTTTTGGTTGTTATAATATACTTAACGTTTACGGCAAATTGATAGAACAGAACCCTGATAAATCAGTGAGTAACATCGTAGATTTGGAGTCTTGGATTTAACTGGAGTCTCGGCAGCAACAGTCTACAGAGTCAGGAAGGAGCTGAAGAAGGAAGGCAAGGTGTCAACACCGAAGAAGTCTGTGAAACGAAATGTCGTTAAAGATTCTTTCAGCGAGTATGACGATTTTGCTAAATCAGCCATTCGATTAAAAGTACACCACTATTTTTTCCGTAACGAATGCCCCACATTAAACCGTCTGCTGAGAGACGTAAACGCCGATGACGACTTACCAACCATATCGCGAGCAACGCTCCATCACTTGCTCCTACATCTCGGGTTCACGTTTGAGAGAAGCCATCGTGATTCTATGTTGATGGAAAGAAATGACATTATTTTATGGTGTCATAAATACCTGCGTATGATTAAGAAGTATCGAAGAGAGGAGAGATTAATTTATTACTTGGACGAAACATGGTGTAATGCTGGCCATTGTTTGAATAAAGTCTGGCAGGATAAAACTGTCGTTTCGGCACGAGATGCCTTTCTTAAGGGGCTATCCACTGGCTTAAAGAAACCGAGTGGGACGGGAGGAAGACTGATTCTTTTACATGCAGGCAGCGAGTACGGCTTTGTGGAAGGTGCACAACGTTTATTTAAATCCAAAAAGAAAACTGATTACCAAACAGAAGATTCCGCAGAAACACTACCTTTAAGATTTCCGAAGTGAAAAAGCTGATGGAAGAAGCAACTGGAACAATTACACGGAATACGTGGAATGATTGCATCAACCACGTAAAAAGAATTGAAGAGACATTTTGGAATTTGGACAATCTGCTCGACCAGGAAGTGTCTCCTTTAATTATTAACACCACAGCCGACTCGGAGACAGAGCTATCCGGAATCGAAAATTTGCTGTAAACATTAAGTATAATCTTTCTTGATAAATAAAATTCTGTTAAATATACAATAATTCATCGGGATGCTTTGAAAATTTTGTCCCGCTCCTCTGCTAATAGGCCCTGAATAAGAGGCCACATCATTTATCGAGAATTCTGCTTCCCTGCAGACCTTCTTAAATTTCGTTCTGTCTGCAATAACCTCTTTATTGGTTCAGAATTGATAAAATTGATTTAATACTCCTCAAGGTCTCTCCATTTTATTTCAATTTATATTTTTATTCTCACCTAAGGAAAGACACACAAGTCATCATATTCAAAATTCTTTATTAAAACAAAATTTCAAATCTTAGGCAAATTTAGTTAGTTTGTTAGTAAATGGATTATTGTAATAAAAATTTATTTAGATATTCAAAATAGAATTTTAATTCTAGACATTAAAATACAAGTAATTATAAGCAAGTTTCTTCCGTTCTTCCTTTACTGAATCGTTTCTCTATGTGCGCATTTCCCGTATAGACACCTTGGCGTTCATCAGTATTAGCATTTACGAATAGCTATTCAAGTTAGTGACACTACTTATCTGAGTATGTTGATTTACCGACGATCTCAGATAGATTCACAAGCACTATTTTAACACTTGATTCACAACTTCGCTTCCGTAGCTGGCACTATTGATCACTCTCCGCGTCAGCGATGCTCCCCGATTTCTGTCACTGATCTCCGCTGTGTTCATGTGTGGATACCCCTTCTTGTCGTCTCCGTTATTCCCATGAATGGCTAGCCAGAAGTATAGATTCCACCAGGTTGAATTTGTACATTAATTTAATTCACAATAGACATCAATGTTTCCTCGTTGATTATCACCCTTGGCGATACTCCCACACGCCTCCGTTAGTGAGCTGGCTCCGGCGTGAAATTGTGCTTTTTGCTCCTATGGTTGTTTTGGCATTGTGGATGTAGTTCTATTGATTTCTCAATTCAGTTTTGATTTGAATTCGTGTGTCCGATAATCGACTCCTTCACTGGCAAGTCAGTCATTAAATTTGATAATCATTCCTGTCATTAAAACAGTGTCATCTTTTAAGCATCCATCATCCTTTCTTACTTCTTCTTTGTTCACTTCGCAATGTTGCGCGGGAAGAATCTACCAATCACAGATGAAGAGAAATTCTTATTCCTCTGTACTACCAATCGCCTTTCATTATTTTCAAATTTGAGTTGTGTTTCAATCCGTTAGTTGTTCATCTCGCTCTCTCACCCATGGTGATTGTTTTTAGAAGCCTCTCCCCTCTTTCTCTTTGCCAATGATCTCTTATCGTTGCTACGGCAACTCGGAGGCAGGAAGCCAGTCTGCCTATTGACGGCAGCAATAAACTCAAGTTTTATATATAAAAACCCCCCCCCCAAAAAACGGGCGATTGTGGATGAAAATACAAGTTAGAAATACACGTGTTAATAAAAATATTTGTAACAGAACGTTTTAAAATAAATGAGTAACAGGAAAAGCTAAATACACATATTCAAACATAATTGTTTGAATATGTCGTGAAATCCTGTCATGTCACAATTTAAACCCTTCTTAAATATTAATAAATAAAAAATAACCTGCACGCTTCTTGCATTTGTCTTTAATTGTTGAAATTTCATAGTACCAATAGTAATTGTATTTTTATTATAAATATTAAGAACTTTCGACGTTAACAAATAACATGAAGAAATAAAGAATCTTTCTTTTCTTCATCCATGAAAATATAATAAAGCACTTTAAAAACACTAATGTATTTTAAAATTATTTTTATTTACACTTTTTATGTTTTTTTGTCAAATTGCACCACAGGGAAGGAGCACTTCTCTATCTAAGGTTTTATTGAGTAATACCAGATTTCAAACAGCAATCAATTGTTTTTATTTACACTAGTAGTGTAACACTACGTATCAAAAGCTAAACAACAATCATTTAACAGAGAAATGAAAGATGGTCGGGTTTGCACGAAGAAGATTAAAATATGTTAAAAATTACTTTATAAAACGATATCTGACAGATACCATTCGACTTTTCTATCTACGCGATTATAATTGGATTATAGGAAGGTATAATGTAATATAGTACTAGTGTAACGGCGGAAGGATACGATGTTGTGCATTATGATAAGCGACCTCATTCCGTGACGTCACTCTCAACTAAAGTTGAGATGAAGTATAGATGAAGTGGTAGATCTCTAGAAGATGACGCCGTAACAAAGAGAAGAGTGCAACCAAGCATAATGAAGAAGAATGTTATAAGGAAGAAATGAAGTCTGTAAATCGTGCCTTGTTTTCTATTTAGTTTAAGCATGAGAGCATCAATATGTAGTTCCCAGATTAGATCATGTGATAAAGTTGGGCCGAGATACAGGTAGATCCCGTTATAAGCGATACAAATGTTCCGCGAAATTGCCGTGTATACCGATTTCGCATAAAACAGGTTCCATTTAACATGTACAGAATAGAGACCGGTTCTCATAAGCATTGATTATTTTCCTGATATAACGTAAATAATTGCGTTATAGAAGTATAGTATTAGTAATACAACAGTTTTCTATTTTTTAGTCTTAAAATAGCACCTATTTTTACTTTATAAAACTCAAGATACACTAAAATACTCAAACTACATGTACACGTGCAACAAAAAGAAGTGTCCACAATCTAAACTTTATATTGCTTTGGGTTCCTCTGTACCAGAAGATTCTGATGCTGTTTCCAACAGTCTCCTTCCTGATTGCCAGATTTGGGATGTGATGGGGTGTTGCCCGAGAACAGCCCAGAATGCAGGCCAATTATGGAGGTCATCGGCATGATATTCCCCAAACACCGTCCGACAGCTTTATGAATCGGGTTACAGCTTTTTTACAGGCCAGAGGTGGACATACGGTAATAGTGCTGGTGGAATCCCGAAGAGAGTTTGGAAGAGGAGTTCGGACTGGATGTTAAGGGATCATTCGAACTGGCAGGATGTTTTGTTAAAAATTGCTTGGTCGGCTTTCTAACGAGTAGGATTTTCGGGCCCGCTTTCTTCCTTCGGTAATAATACTTTCTTTACGTTTTGGCGGCATTTTAAGTCCTACAACAATAAATCTTTTCTCCCAATGATTAGAAACTCAGCTGATCTTGTCCAAACTGATGTATAGCAACCTTATCGTTCATAGATAGCCAGTGATATATTACAGTATTTACAAAAATTCTTCACACCCCTGGAAGTTTTTCATAAAACATGTTATAAAACATGTGTACATTCTACTAGCACTATTAAATTTTATCACATACCATCACTGAACACCCCTCTTTCAAAAAATATAAAGTACCTGATAGAAAATCTCTGGCCTTCTTTTAATATGCAAATTTTTTCAATATGAGTGGTAAAAAAAGTTATCACACCCATCTGGAAAAGAAGTTAATTTTATTAAATACTTATTGTTGTAAACATTTTAATACTTTGTATGGCCACCTTTGGCATGGATTCTACTAAAGATTTAGTAACTGTGGGGTCAATAACCTGCCATTCTTCTGCTATGGCATTCTCAAGTTCTTGTAGACTTTTTGGTCGCCGTCCTGCAATTTTTGGTTTGATAATTGCCCATAAATGTCCGGTGACTGTGGTGGCCAATCCAACACGTTTCGGGTCACAATCCTGTTGGAACACAAAATTTCTCCGAAGTTTAAGTTTCCTTGTTGATTGCTGCAAATTCCTTTCTAAGATGTCTTTGTAGGATGCAGCAGTCATTATTCCATTGATGATTTCCATGTTGCCAGATCCATTGTATGACATGCAAGCCCAGATCATTTTGCAGCCTCCTCCATGCTTCACAGTGGGTTTAATATTCTTTGCCATCTCAGCCTCACCTTTCTTTCTCCACACTTTTGCAATTCCATCTGCCCCAAATAGATTCACTTTCGTCTCATCACTGAATATTACTCGCTTCCAATCATTTACTGTCCAACCTTGGTATTTTTTTGGCCCAGTTCAGACGCAGTAGCTTATGGCGTTTTGTGAGGAGTGGTTTCCTATGTGGTGTTCTACCATGAATATCTTTCTCGTGCAACCTATTGCGAATGGTCTGAGTGGAAACATGCAGGTCATGTTCAGTCTTCATTTCGTCATTCAGTTTTGGTGCTGACAGATGGGGATTTTCGGTATTTTTTTGGATGATGCGTCGATCCATTCTGGGGGTGGTGCACCTTTTCCTGCCTTGAACCGGCAGATCTGCCACTGTTCCCCATTTGTTGAATTTTTTCACAATTGATACTACAGTGGATACTGCAATGTCCAATTGTTTTGATATTTTTTTATATCCAAGGCCTTTTTTCTTTAGTTGAATAACTCTTGCTCTCAAATCCTTGCTGAGACGTTTTCCTGTCATCCTATCATTATAATGTATTATTATATGCCAGATTCAGTTTTCTAATATACTCACCTTTTATAATTGGCTTCAAAATTTGCTTTGCAGGGTGCACATACAGTAAAAAGTGATCTAACACAAAGGGTGTGATAACTATTTTTGCCACTCACATTGAAAAAATTTGCATATTAAAATAAAGCCAGAGTTTTTCTGTCAGGTACTTTATTTTTTTTGAAAGAGGGGTGTTCAGTGATAATATTTGATAAAAGTTAATAGTGCTAGTAGAATGTAAACATGTTTTATAACATGTTTTATGAAAAACTGCCAGGGGTGTGAAGACTTTTTGTATATACTGTAAATGTGCACAAACACAGGGATAGCAACAAAACAAAACTCAAAAACTAATTCAACTCCTAGAAGAACTTTCGCATGTTGGCGATCGATGGTGCTGCTAAATGAAAATCGCGGATACCAAAATCGTGTATAACTGGATGTACCTGTATTTGAATACATATGTTGGGGTAATAAGTTGATTGTCATAATAGATTTGTGGAAAAACAGGAATATGTTGTTGGTTACATTGTAGAAAAACATCACTTTAGTCTTCTCAATATTAGCTATTAACGAGTTCATGGCATTCCAACGTTTTAAGCTGTCTAAGACTGCATTAAGACTAAATAAAAGTTAAGAAATATTAGAGTTAGGAGAAAGAAAGGAAGCATCATCTGCATAAAGAATGATGTTAATAGGGGTATAGATCAATGGAAGTCATTCATAATAAGTAGAAAAGTAAAGGAGAAAGTATGGAGTCTTGCATGACTCCAAGAACCCTAGTCATTGTTGCGGAGGATGTACCAGCATGGGTCAAGTAATATTGTCTGTCAGATAAAAGGCTGGAAAGCCAAGCTAAAGATGGACCTTGGATGTTGTAAAAAGCTGCCAGTTTATATAACAAAAGATGTATATATATATATAGTATGTAAGGCTTTTGTGACATTGATAAAAACTGTGGCCACAAATTTGTTCAGTCATTTTGGAGGAAACAAATTCCATAAGTTCGTAATAGGTGGTTTCAACATTATGATTGGGGACAAATCCATGTTGGTTTATGTTGATAATATTATGGGAGTAGACAAATTGACAAAAATATTCCTTCCTCTTTCTATTTGTGATATGTTTGAAGAAGTTTCTTCATTTAATATATTATCTTCTGTTTGTGCAAGAATATTTCTGAGATTGTTGCGCAGATTTGGATCCCATGGCTATTGCATCCAGAATGGCAAAGAAATCATCAAATAGTTTTGTTCACTTAGAAGTCTTAATAGTCTTCAGATATCACCATGCTCCTTAGGGTCGATTGTTGTTGTTTCCAGTGTTTGGTCGAAAATGCTGATCGTCTCTGTAAAAGGGATATTTGTGTAGAGGTTAACTATGTTCAGAGAGATTAATTTCTTATATGCTTCTATCTTAATATCCTGGCGATGGCTTAGTAGGGTCCTACTATTTTTGAGTGTATATTTATGGTTTAGTGGATAGTTTAAATTCAGCCATGAAGAGACATTTTTGGCTATTTTGAGTCAGCTTTGTGTATTTTTATCTGTGCTCTGTTTTTGTCGCTGGGGTTGCTTGGAATTAGCTTGCTGATGATGGCTTGAAGGTTGTTGGAAGATAGTTTATGGATTGCTATCCATATTATATATAAATGGGGGGAAAAATTATGTCATGAAATGAAAAATTAATGGTCAAAAGTTGCAAAGAGCTCTGTCGAAAAAATTTTATAAACCGGAAGTAGAATTCAGGAGCCATGGCAAAATCGTTTTTGGAGCCAATTTCGCGTTGCAGCGGATCGCGTTTGATCAGGTCTGTACTGTACTAAACACAACAAATGAAATACTGAAAAATAATGAAAAATTTAATAATGTATATGGATTAAACACGAAAATTTTAAAAACTTTGTTCGATTTAAGCGGTTTACTATAAAAGTTTTGGTAAGTATTCTGCTATAATGCAATCTCTTGTATAATGCGATCCCAGTTTCAGAACCCAAAAAGCCAGTAAGAATTTTACCCCCTTGTATAATGCGATCCCCATTTTTTGATTTGTCGCAAACTTACGAGAAATAAAATATGAAAGAACATACAGAAAATTTTTTTTTACGATTTGAAAAATGTATAACCTGGATATATACAATTAAAAAACTTCAAAATATGATTCATTATCGCCTGATTCTTCAAAAAGTTTCTTAATACAAAAATATAAAATGATACAAAAAAATAATAAAAGGTTATTTGATTTTGAAAAAGACAAAACTATACAGTTATAGTAGATTGATTACGTGTACTTTTATTGTGTGTTCAATTTTTTTTTTGTTTTTTTTGAATTATTACAGTACATGTTATGTATTCATGCATTAAGTACTGTAATAAATATTCATTTGAACTTTATAAAACTATCTTTGACAATTTCAAGAGATAGAATACAGTGGCTGTTAAAACCTTTACTGATCGAGAATTTATTTCACTTTTCACCTTTAATGTTACAAATTTATTTAAATGGAGGCAAGAGAAGTTATAATAAATGAAACATGATCGCAGTGATTTTTTTTGCAATAGGTGTCTTGTTTTTGAGAATTCACTTTTGCATTAGCTTTTGGAGACAAAAAATTTAGAAAAAAAAGGGAATTAATGCACTGTATATTGCACATATTCTATAATGTATTGCCTGTATATTAAATATTATATGCCAGTTTCGTTTGAAATTTGTTAGATCGAAGTTCGTTTCAAATCACCCCCCCCCCCCCCCAAAGTTAGCTTTTGGTGATGGAAAATTGAGAAAAAAAAAGCAAATTAATGTAATGTATATTGTATAAACTGTATGATATACTGTAATGTACCAGTATATTAACTACTTTATGCTAATTTTCATTTGAAATTCGTTAGATCCGTTCGTTTTAACTTACCAAAATTTGAGTTAATCGAGTTAACGTGTATCATGCTTTTTTTCATTAGAATTTCTTAAATTAGTAAAATTTCTATGTTTATATCAGATAAATATTGTGTGGTTATTATCCAGACTGTATCTTAATAATACAGCTTGATTTTCAGAATCCCATTATACGATCCATTTTCCCAACGAAAGGACCCCAATCAGGAGGAACCACGCTTAACATTACGGGAGAGGATATGAATGCAGGCAGCAACATTGAAGCATTCATTGATAATCTACCTTGCAAAATTCTCAGGTGATGTTTTGTGAATTTTCTTTATCCTTATTAATAAATATTTTTCTGAAAATAAAATGCATTATTAACTCCTGAATTAATATGTGAAATTAAATTTAAAAGACACCTATATAAAAAATTTCAACATTCTCGAGAACAAAATAATAAAATTAATTATACTAAGCAATGAAAAATTATTGTAATAGAGTAATAACAAATTATCGATCAAAAAAATTTTTTTTTTAATATTCTGTGTTCTGATACATCAAATATTTGGAAGGTTGCCCAAGAGATTGCAAGTTCTCTTGAAGATTGTAAATTTAGGAGCAATCTAATAAGATAAAATCTGAAAAGGTAATCATTGAAAATCAAAAGTATTATGTTAATATTCTTAATAAATTTTTTTCAGAAGGTCTGGAAAGAGTTGCAAGTCAGAGCCAATTTAGATCAGATCTGCATCTTCTCGACCCTCAAATAAAACCAAATTTTTGATATTACTCAGATTAATAGTAAAAAAATCGGCCTCGGTGGCTGAGTGGTTGCGTGATCCAGTGATAACCTCTGATGCCCGAGTACAAGGGTTAGATCCCGGCCAAGGACGACGAAGATTTTTCAGGGGAAAATCCTGAGATCACACACTTCCTTTGGAAGGGAAGTAAAGCCGTTGGTCCCATGTAGTCGTTTGCCGGCTGCACGTTAAAGAACCCTTGCAAAGCAAAATTTGTGGCCCCTATAAAGCCGTCCTGATATGACCATAGTAGTTGAAAGGGGCGTTAATACCAACTAAACCAAATTAATAGTAGAAATAATGAAGTCTCTTCTCCACATAAAATAGATTTTACTTCTTGCATCTACATTTCAATCGCAAGTGATCGTCATTTTTAATAACCTATTCTTGTTGAATGATGAACCCTTGGTGGTTGAAATGTACATACAGGAAGTAAAATGAACAAGAGGTTTTGTTATTTCTACTTTTGATATATAGGGCATTTCAAAAATACTTTTACAAACTTTGGGGACAGGTTCCTTACACCAAAACAAGAAAATAAGTTCATATTGTGACTTAGCTAAATAAGGGGGGAAACACAGGAACCCCTTTGTGGATAACCCAGTTCACCGGCGTTATCCTGTGGTATCAACGTATTTGCTGCGTTATTGTGCTGCTTATGCACACGCACAAACTACCATGTGACACCAAGGTACCAAGCAATTTCACAGCTAGTCTCTCCTATCTCCTCACTGTGCCACCCAGGTTGATACACCCATGTTATTTACACCCGATTAATGCAACTAACAAAGTTATGGCAACTATTTTTTTCAGCGGAATTGCAGACCGCGATCCACATTTTTTGATATGCAGCTATGACGTTGAGACATGTCACTTATTGATGCCACTAGATGGAGTAGATGTTCAAGGACGGAAGAAGAAACGCTGCGTGAAAGTCTGTTGGTGTTCAACCTTTGTCAAATATGTGTTAGTCAACTAGAACAACGTGTATACTTAAAAAACCCAGTGATTTGCGGTCAAAACGCAAGGGACTCTCATGCACAACTGGTAGATCATGCTCTCTCATCCAGAACTGTTGCAATATAGGTTGCAGTTTTCCAACATGGATGAATAGCAAGTACCATCATGCCTTATATAGGACGCCCTATGACTGTTCGTACCGGTGTTGCCCATGCTGTGATCGCACAATGCTTTGAGAATGACAGACAATGGTCTCTACAGGAATTGGCAACAGAAACAGTTATTGAACCGGCAATTGTGCATAAAATTTCATTACGTTAGATGATTTTTTTTTTCTTTCTCTAATACGCTTCTCCCTTGTCTACCATACTTCCTGAGTAACCTATGTAATAGACATCATTGGTAAAGTGCACCATATTCCAAAAGCATTTTCACTTAGGTGAATGATATTCGCCTTCCTTGCAATACTTTAAACCAGTTCAGGCAAGAAGTCGAGTTCGAATCACCTTGGACGATGCCATTTATTGTATCTTAGCAACAGGGATAGGTAGGCATAATGAGTGACATTAAACTGTTTTGATTGAAATCTTATTTTGAGCCTTTATTAGGAAAGTTTTTCTTTATTATTTATAAACCAATGTATATTATTATTATTTTAACAGAAATGCAGTATAATAACGTGAAAACTACACAAGTAAGTAAGTGATAAGTTGGCAAAGCACGCTCGCCAATATAATGGCGAATACACAAATTAAATCATAACATGTTTTTCGTGAAATAATCAGCAGTAGAAAATTAAAATTAAGTTTGCTTCAGATTTAACAAAATAATAGTCTTCTAAATATACAAACTATAAATCTATTATGGTATTTCATAGAGAATAGCTACGAATTTTTTGAAATGATATATCTTCTGGGTTTATGCTTAAAAATATAACGTATCAGCAAACCAAGTTGTATTCTCACCCATGACAGGAAAAAATAATTTATACATATCTATTTCATGTATCTAATTTGTGAAAAAGCCATATATTTATGCTTTTTATTATACAGTATATCGTAATGGCTTTCGTTATCTTATATAGTGTAAGCATAATATATGGTGGCATGATAATTTTGATATCAAAATATTACAGAATTTAAAATGTAATAAGGAAAATATCAATGTTCGAAATACAGAATAAATAAATAAATAAATAGATAAACTAGATATTTATTGATGAAAATATGAAAAAAATTTCCACAGCCTGGATTCAACCAGGAATCTTCAGCTTTTCGAAGGTTCCCGGTTCAAATTCAGGCTGTGGAATTTTTGTTCCTATTTTCATCAATAATTTAAGTATCTGAGGTTTGGCTTAGTATAAACCCTCAGTGAATATTCTTGAGATATTCTTAAATATTTATAGCTTTGTTTTTAATAAGTGCGTTAAATATTTCATCTGCAAAATCT
Source organism: Rhysida immarginata (assembly GCA_023313115.1). Taxonomy (NCBI): domain Eukaryota; kingdom Metazoa; phylum Arthropoda; class Chilopoda; order Scolopendromorpha; family Scolopendridae; genus Rhysida; species Rhysida immarginata. The sequence goes on along the minus strand of JAHWFO010052523.1, from coordinate 499,901 downwards.
ATCTACTGAAATAAAAAGCAGCGATTAATCTTCTCAGTTAAAAGTACAGTAACTCGCTCGAACCAGACATAAAGCTGATCCCATTTCCTGTCTGGACAGCCAAGTCCATTTTAAACTTTTACGATGTTCGTTTAAACTACTAGACTTTATAACTGATCAACTTCAGCTAGCTCAACTCCTGCCAAGCAAGTGAAAACGCTTTTGGAATAGACTGTACATTTTATATTTTCATGCCGAGCTTTGCAAAAGTTCAGTTACACTCTTTACATCCCCCAAAAAATGGACTGCTCATGATTTGGATAATTCCATTTCCACAAAAGGATCAAATAATATATTGGAAATTACGTGTTAACCTCTGAGTGATCCTAATGTCCACAACAAAAGCGATGGAAACGAAACGAGTAGAGATCGCTGCTCTCCTGCACGCGGGCCACACGAAGTCCGAGATTGCGAAGCTCCTCAAAGTCAGCCGGATAACCATCCACGGAGTTGCGGACAGGCTCAAGAATGGGAGAGACCTTAAAGATCAACCTCGTTCAGGTAGACCTCAAGTCGTCAACCGTTTGGCTGTGAGAAAAGCCTTCGAACAAGACCCGACACTCAAAATGACTGCGCTCGCAAAGAAAAAGAGCGGTCAAAGAAGAAGGTGGAAAGAGCGTGAGGCCTCTGCTGACGGATCGGATACGGGAACAACGTCGGGAGCGCTGTCGCCGTCTTCTCAACGACTTGAAGAGTCATGGCGAGCGAATTGTCATTTTCTCTGACGAAAAGACCTTCACGGTCGATCCTGTCGTCAACAAGCAAAACGACTGCGTGGTAAGCTTCGGCCAGGACATCTCCAAGGTCCGCTACGTGTCTACAACCAAGCACCCGGCCTCTGTGATGATGCTCGGAATCGTGGCGTCGAATGGCGAGAAAATGCCACCCCTGTGGTTCCCAAGTGGATACCGGCTAACGGCGGCTGATTACAAGGACATCCTGGCCACAAAAGTCCTTCCCTGGGTGAAGAAATGCGGACTACATCTTTCAACAGGACGGTGCCCCTGCCCACACGGCCAACACTGTGCAAAACTGGTTGGGGTCCAACATGACCTTCTGGTCGAAGGGCTTTTGGCCTCCGCAGTCGCCAGACCTCAATCCACTTGACTACAGCGTGTGGGCGCATGTTGAGGGGAAGGCTTGGAAGGTCCGTCACAGCAACGTCGACGAGCTGAAAACATCTGTCAACCGTGTGTGGACCAGAATGAGGAAGGACTACATTCGCAAAGTTTGCAAGGCTTTTCGGCCTCGTCTGGAGCGGGTTCTTGATGCAGATGGTGGCTACATTGATTAAATGACTAATTACAATGTTAGTCTACATGATGTCACAATAAAAACATGTCTAACTGCATCGTGAACATCGTCGTGTCCATTTCTTTGAGGGTCGTCAAGAGTGTAACAGAACTTTTGCAAAGCCTGGTATGTATATTATAAAATGTTTATATAACAATGTTTGTCTGCAAAAAAATAGTTGACATGACTTTGTAAGTAACCCTGGTATTTCTATACTCAAATTAGTTCTAAAAATGAAAATTGAACACAGGGTGGTAAGACACGAATAAAAGCTGAAACATTGGTTAGAGGCTATCCTGTGTCAAAGCAAAAAGTGAAAGATTTTCAGGGTCTTACTACCCTGTGTTGAATTTTCATTTTTTATTTTATGCTTGGATTCTTGTTTTTCGTCCTTCTTCTCTTCTACATCCGTCAAATTAGTTCTAATGAGAAAATTGTTTTAGCATCAAAATTGCCTTTGTATTCGGCTCCAGGTATTGGATGCTATTAATGCAAAAATAGTTTTGCATGCAATTGATATTATTGCTCCCATTCTACAGAGCATTTATAACAAAAGTTTGGCCGAGCCTATCTATCCAGAGTTGTTAGGTCTGAAAAATTATATCTACGAGTGGAAGTCGTTTCCATAACACTACGGAAACCTTTTAAATACTCCTGCACTACTGGGAGTCTTGAAAAAACTCAGCGTACCACAAGCTCAAGTTTTTATTCCATCAACGGTAATTTTTCCGGAAACTTGCACCTTTTTGAAATTAAAACGTGTTCGCCAGGAAGAGATCTAATCATGATTCAATTTATGACGTTACAAAATGAAATTCAAGCATTATGTACATAAAGTTTTCAGAGACTTTGTGGTCACTCTTATACATTTTAGACTTTAGAGAAAATTGTAATGGAGATGCTGATTTCGAATCCACTCGAATTTTTATTACATCGATGGTAAGAAATTGTTCATTTGTATAATTTGTAATATTGATTTCATTTAAAGTTTGTGTTGTATATTAAATATTTTTTCAACCCATTCGTGTACGGTCTAGCACTTCTTCAGGCTGAAGGCCTTGCTTTTAACCCAACTTCAGTATTCATGTTCGATCTATTCTTTTTGTTTCTTTGCTGCATTTCTTGTCAGTATATTTTAATTCACCATTTGTGACTTACTAAGTAGGATAGGAATGTGAAACACAGCTAGATTTGCAGTTTATTGTCATCTTATTTCTGAAAATAATATTCCCTATTTTTAATGCTTTTTGTCCCATTGATGTTCTAGTCCTTCCATAGATTCTCAATAGAAATCTGGGCTTGCTGGCTATGCCAGTTTTGAAATTCTTTCAACCTCCTCATCATTTGCTTTTTTTCTGAGTGATTTCTATCTCTTTAGTCTGCTCAAAAACCATTTGGCAGCCAGCGTTCTGCAAATTACAAACAGATTGAAACCGAAGGTCAAAACTGGCTCAGCCAGCAAGCCCCAGTTTTCTATTGAGAAAGTATGGAAGAACTAGAACATCAATGGGACAAAAAAGCATTAACAACAGGAGGGATTATGTTGAGAAATAAGAAAATAATAACTTGCAAATCTAGCTGTGTTTCTCATTCCTACCCCATCTTAGTATATTTTAAATCACCATTTGTGACTTGCTTCGGACTTCCCCTCATATTTATAAGACGGGTGATATGCTACTGATCCTAACAACTACCGACCAATATCTTTACTAAGTGTTTCTGCAAAGTTTTTTTAAAAGAATTGTTTTTAACAAAACTACAAAATTTTTTCTACAAAAATTATGGGTTCAGAAAAAATCAGAATGTTGAAAAGTATCTGGTTCGATTGTGGGATCAAGTGGTCTCTGCTTATAAGGATCATACCAAGATAAGTAAGAGGCTTCATTAACATAAAAATTAGAAACTGGTGGGTGTTGTCGTTAGATGTCACACAGGAGACAGTCTGTGCTCATCTTCTATGCTTGACTTACCTTGTTGGCTATCTGTGCTTTATTGATCTTGATCGTCCTAATTGTTTCGTTTGTGTGTGCAGTAATTACAGTAAAAAAACATCTGGATTAGATGTAAGATATTACTATTTTCCCAAGGATCATCATCTAAGTTCTGTGTGGATGCAAAAATGTAAGAGACGAGACAGTTTCAATTCTGACAATGGCCATATCTGTTCCCAACACTCTTTACCTGATGATTATGAAAGGGACTTGCAATCAGAATTGTTGCGTTAAAACCGATAAGAAAACTGAAATCGGGAGCTGTACCATCACAAAATTTGGATAGAAAACTTCCTCATTCTGGTAAGAGCAATTTCATTTTTTAATTATAAAGTGGTTTTAAAGTGAAATTAAAAATGTTTTAAATTCTCCTTATCAATTAAGTTCATAAACCTAAAGTTTACATTCTACCTGTTTTATTCCAAATGAAATTGAATAAGCAATGCAAAATTAAAAATTAGTGAACTAAAATAAATTAGGACATAGATTCATTGATAGGAATAAAAGAAATGAATGCAATGAATCAAAATTAAGAAAAAATAATGTAAAAGATACAGCTTTTTCACATTCATTTAGTCGTTTTTCACAATAATTTAGTCGCTTTTCACAAACATTTAGTAGTTTTAAATTACTATTGCATTTATATCATTGTAATTATATGCTATAATACTAATTATGGTAAGTAATTTTTATGCATTTTCAATCTTGAATATTATAAAAAGAAGACAACAGCAAGGTTATTTAAATCATAAAATATTTTTATTTACACTATTTTCTATTTTATTCATTTCCTTAGTCGTTTCAGTTTTCAATAGTTTTATTGAAATATATTAATAATAATTTTAAACAATCATTAAATATACAAATTAATTTTATTGTTGTAGTTTTATATTTATAACAAAGGGGTAATCCATAAATTACTTAACGCTTAAAAGGGGGAGGGGGTGTTTTGGACAGCATTAACGAGGGATTGAGGGGGGGGGTATCAATTATGGCGTTATACAGCGCATCTTTTCAGATTTATTTGAAACTAAATTTGGGGGATGATTAAATTTATCAAAGAAAGAACCATGTAGTAAAAGAGTTTATTTAATGCTTTGCAATGTGAGTTAATTTAATTTATTTTTCCAAAATTTAAATTATAGAAATATTATTAGCATGACTCAAGTCTATGGAATTGCTTTATAACTATTACAGGTATAAAATCCTTTATCCGAAATTCTAAAAACCACATTTTATTGTTGAGGGTCAAGTATCAGTTACATTCCTGGACAAAATTATAGGACCAGTCAAGAGATGCAAAATGAATTTATTTGATTCACAATCCTGTGTACAGTATAATTTGTAATGAACAATAAAACATATTTCTAAGGGGAAAAAAAACAAGTTTAAAAAAAAAATAAAACTAGCATCATCTTTGTTCATTTGTGAGCTACAAAACGCAATGGACAATGTTATAGGACCACTTTCATAATAATGGATTATTCTGAATTTTTTCTGCCAAGAATTCAGTTATTTTCATTACTTTAGTAAACAATAAAATTCTATTCTGTATTGAACAAAATCATCATGGGACGTGGTAGAAAATTAAACAGTGAACAACAAGCTCAAATTACAGCTTACAAAAACTGTGGAAAGAGTGAAAGAGAAATTGCTGGAATTATTGGAAAGCCCAAGATTGTAGTCCACAATTTTTTAAGCCATTCACATGGCTATGGAAAAAATCCTTATCTAGAAAGACATTCAAAGCTGTCAAAAAGAGACAAACATGCTATCCTGAGAATGGCTTCAACCAGCACAGAGCAACATCCTTTAACATCATGTCATCTCTGAACCTTCCTGTATCAGAGAGAACAACTCGTCGTGTACTCCAAGCATCCACCAACCACACTTACACGAAATATAAATCCAAGCAAAATTAACTTCAAGCCAAATGCGTACATGACTGGCCTTTGCGAAACAGTACATTGGGAATTTGCAAATTTGGAATCATACTATATTTAGTAAAAAAAAATTAATATGGATGGGCTTGATGGCATAAGATTCTACTGGCATGATTTCAGGCATCCAGAACTGTTTTTTTCAAGGCGAGTGCAAGGTGGAGGTTTTGTTATGATCTGGGCTGCTTTTTATGCCAATGGCAAATCAAGTTTGTGTTTTGTGAAGCCGAAGTCAAATGCAGACGATTATCAAGATTTTTAGGAAATTATTTCTTGCCATTTAGAGACGAACTGAACGATGCAAGATAACGCACCCATACACAGTGCAGTATCCACTCAACAGTGGCTTCACGATCAAGAAATTCGTGTTTTGTGGCCAGCATGCAGTTCTGATCTCATTCCCAGTGAGGACTAGTGGGGTGATGTGGTGCGAAGCGTTTATTGCGGTGGAAAGCAGTTTCACACAATGAAAGATTTGAAAAGTGCCATTACAAAAGCATGGGCTGATATCCCACTCGACAGACTGAAAAAATTGGCCAAGTCGATGACAGACCGTTTAATTGAAGTGATACGTTTAAATGGAAAGCAAACAAAGTTTTAGTTTACGTTAAAATTGTTGGAAATAAATAATGACAACAATACGAGTAGAAAATTTTGTTGTTTAACACTGATCCTATAATTTTGTCCATTGCGTTTTGTAGCTCACAAATGAAAAAAGATGATGCTAGTTTTATTTTTTTTTTAAACTTGGTCTTTTTCCTTAGAAATATGTTTTATTGTCCATTACAAATTATACTGTACACAGGATTGTGACTCAAATAAATTCATTTTGCATCTCTTGACTGGTTCTATAATTTTGTCCAGGACTGTATAAAGTTTGATTAGTGTAAATTTCACTATAGCGTAAAAATTTGTTCAAGGCCTAGACAAATCAACGTTGGTAAAAATAGAGAGTACACTATAGTGCCCCCCTAATTTTTCCAGAGGATGTAGGGCAGCTCAGTTGCAGCATAATCATAGAAGGGGGAGTAGGGAAACTTGCTTATGCTTTTACATTTGAAAAGAAGAAAATAATTTTATTACTGAAGATTTAATTCTTATCTGAAACCAATTTTAGTATACATTTCTTTATTAGAGTTAAAAGTACACTAATAAATTTAGTTTATAATTTTTGATGAGATATTTGTAGAAAAACTGGCAACCGAACATTAATGTGTGCAGCCACTCCAAATTGTCTCCGTGGCAGTTTTGTGAAACTGTGGTGCTGCTGCAGTTTTGGCTCCAATCACAGGAATTGTTTTGCAGTTTGGGTTGTTTATTTAATTTGATTTGATTTAAAAGCTATTGTAGAACAAATATTATTTATTTTTTCTTTGTTATGTAGTTAAATAAATTGTTAATGAAATTAACTGTATTTAAAAAAGTAAATTGAATAATGAAAATCCAATAGATGCATAATCATAGTACTGTCATAATCATGATTATGGTACACAAAATGTTTCTTTAAATTTATAATTAATTTATTAAAAAGTAATAAATACAGCGCGGTAAGATTCTGAAAAAAAAAACTGACTTTTGGATAGAGTGAAATTGATAGTAGGGGTTTAGAAGACATAGGTGCATTTGTTTATTCATACGATTTGCACGATGATGACGTCGACAGTGCGCCCCGTGCAATTACAGTTTAGTGCGTTCAGTGCGGTTTTTGTGTCTGGGCACGATCTTTTACCGAACGGTCCGTGCGTTTTGAGCCAAACCAAGAACATTGAGTTGCCTCAACGATTCCTTTTTAATCACTCCAAGAGTCTAAATTTCAAATTTTTAAAGTCTTTCCCATTTTCAATTTTTTTTTTAATCTGTATAAACTCTCTTCATGCACTTGAAAGCAAAATTTCAACTATCATAGATAGTGATTAAAAGCTGGAGTTCGCTGGACTGGAAGCCGCTATTTGCAATTGTAAAACGCACAAACGACCCTGCTTCTACCTTCGTGTGCTTAGTTCGCGCATGGACTACACAAAGCGCATGAGAACGAAGTGCACGGAAATCTCCGAACACCTCTCACAGCCCGCACGAGAGCTACTTCGAACGGCTAGTGCACGCATTCAGTGCAAAAAAATCACACTGAACGAATAAACGAATGCACCTTATATACAGGGGCTTATAGAGGGGGGAGGGAAAGCCAAAGACATTGAAAGAAACTGTAGAAAGCCCTGTGATAAATTAGGGAATAGTTGGAGAGAGAGGGGAGTGGGAGAAAGGTAATGAAAGAATGGTGCCTTTGCAAAGGTTAATACCATTGTAACACCTCACCCCTCAGGCTTGTAACAGCTAACGCTAAGGTAGCTAATGCCACAGGAGGTCACTAGTCAGGGGTTTGGGGTGTGATTATATCGAGGAAATAACGACTCAAATGGACTTAATATAAAAAAACAAACTCATAATTTCTTTCTACTAAAACCGTGTATACTTAAAAGAATTACACGTAATTTATTTACAACAAGCTCAAATTACAGCTTACAAAAACTGTGGAAAGAGTGAAAGAGAAATTGCTGGAATTATTGGAAAGCCCAAGATTGTAGTCCACAATTTTTTAAGCCATCCACATGGCTATGGAAAAAATCCTTATCTAGGAAGACATTCAAAGCTGTCAAAAAGAGACAAACGTGTTATCCTGAGAATGGCTTCAACCAGCACAGAGCAACATCCTTTAACATCATGTCATCTCTGAACCTTCCTGTATCAGAGAGAACAACTCGTTGTGTATTCCAAGCATCCACCAACCACACTTACACGAAATATAAATCCAAGCAAAATTAACTTCAAGCCAAATGCGTACATGACTGGCCTTTGCGAAACAGTGCATTGGGAATGTGCAAATTTGGAATCATACTATCTTTAGTGAAAAAAAAAATTAATATGGATGGGCCTGATGGCATATGATTCTACTGGCATGATTTCAGGCATCCAGAACTGTTTTTTTCAAGGCGAGTGCAAGGCGGAGGTTTTGTTATGATCTGGGCTGCTTTTTATGCCAACGGCAAATCAAGTTTGTGTTTTGTGAAGTCGAAGTCAAATGCAGACGATTATCAAGATTTTTAGGAAATTATTTCTTGCCATTTAGAGAAGAACTGAACGATGCAAGATAACGCACCCATACACAGTGCAGTATCCACTCAACAGTGGCTTCACGATCAAGAAATTCGTGTTTTGTGGCCAGCATGCAGTTCTGATCTCATTCCCATTGAGGACTAGTGGGGTGATGTGGTGCGAAGCGTTTATTGCGGTGGAAAGCAGTTTCACACAATGAAAGATTTGAAAAGTGCCATTACAAAAGCATGGGCTGATATCCCACTCAATGTCACAAGACGTCGTGTACACGTAATTTATTTATATTGGCAATGCCACTACACCCATACTGCGCACTATGACTGAGGGGCCCCTCACCATTTATATTCACTTTTCCACTATCACTTATGACACTAAGAAACATTACAACTCTTTCATGTAGGGAGCCAGCTGTACCTTAACCTCTTTAATTGGTTATACCAAACCAGCAAACAGCAGGGGTTGCAATGGGCACTTAACTGCTGCAAGACTGGGTGCTGTCAGCTGCCTTTATGGATACTGCTCCTCTGACAGTGCTTCCTCGTGTCGTTGGGGACCCCCGAATAACATCCCAATTACCAACGCTCAACCAACGTCGTGTGTTCCTTTTCAGTTTCTATAACAGTAAAGGGAGAACAATGAGACCCCTTCTTGGCGGGTCCGCAACATTTCCCAGAACACTACACTGGGCACTCATCTGAATAGCGCTTATGGCAAAACCACTGCCTCATAACACGAATACACGTATTAGCAGTGTCTGTATCCGTGACAACTGACTTTAGCTACCACGTTGTCATACAGTGCGATTCTGCGTGCATCCCTCATTACTGCTGTGTTCGTACTAGATAACTTAATCAACTAATCTAATTCTAGAACAGCACTGACAGTTTAATGACGAGCCTGAGTTATTAGTCCCACTGTTTTTAGAACACCAATACAAATAACTCGTTCATCCACTACCTCTAATATATCACAGAAACAATTTAATTTTTTTTTTGCATTTTCCGCTGTTGCATTATCTTTGCAGAAATCTAATCTCCTCACTCCAGTTAAACAGGACGCATAATCCTGCACTAGAAATGCTGTGAAAATAGTACGGTTTCTACTGTTCCATCGGGGCGAAATACACAATCTTATTTCTTTCCTATGCACCTCCATGTCAGCGCAGATAAAAAGAATAAAATTGTCACTCACCAATTGTAGATTATTTACAAACCAGGGCTTGACCAAGTCGGCTTCACTGCTTCATTTAACATCAACAGACTTGAAAAGGGCAACTTCCAACACATTCGAACGCTTTTCATTTAACTCAACGCAAACTCAAAAAAATTCCAATAATTAATTACAATTATACGACCATATACAGTTCCCTAGGCAATTAACTACTCGAACGTTAACTTAAAATAAACATTAATCATCTTAAATGCAATGACAGCCAAACGCCTCTATTATCATTCTGCTATTAAGGCTTATAAAACCATGCTTGCATATATCGCAAAAATAAGAAACTCACTCTCTCTCCAACAAACATTTTTTTTATTTTTTTTATTTACATTTTTTTTCACGCAACAAAACGATTGCCGGGGCCAGGGCATGATCTTCTCAGAAAATCTGCAAGAAAACAATGCCCTCTCCCAACAATTGCGTCAGTCGCCGGCACGCAAAACGGGCGACGCAGTAATAAATCGTCATTGCCGCTCAAACAATACAACCAAAATAAACTAATTTTTCCCGTTTACTTTAATGTCACACCATTATAGGAAATTGAATTTCATGAGAAAAGAACTCTAATTGCTTTCTTTCTTTTTTGTTATGGAAGTTATGAAGAACATAAAGACTCCTGTAAGGAGTGGCCACGGGAATTTAAGTGTTTAGCAACTTTATTTTGTTCACCCTGTGTTTTGTTTTATATCCAGACTAGTTTTTATTTTCTGCCTAGAGAATTGAGGAGAGATATTTGTAATGCAGTGAAAAGTAAAACAAATAAAAAATTTGCAAAATTGCTGTCTTAATATTTGAACTCTTTCTCTGATTATGCTTGAACTGTTATTAATCTTTTAAGAGTGTAATTCTGTTTTAAATTTATTAATAATAACTACTTGTGCCTGCGGCTCCGCTCAGGTAGAACTCTGAGTGGAGAAAGGCAGATCAGAAAAAAAAAGAAGTACAAAAACTGCAGCCAAAATACAAAAACTAAACAACAACCAATGCGCAAAGGGAAATTTCAAGTCCGTAATTTGCCACCTTCAAAGAGTTTCAAAACCGGAGTCAGGGTTGTCACCTTCGTCCAATAAAAATCTTCAGAGATTAACATTTTCATTGAAATTTAATTTTTCTTTTAAATTAAACATTGTGAAATGTGCAAATGAAGTATTTTCAAAATCATGATTACTTTTTACACAGGCTGGTGTACTTTCTTATACGGCCAGAAATGGCCCCCCTTCATAACGAGGAGTTTGAGTTGAAACTGAAATCGATACCTTCAAAGTGACTGTCGAGTCCCGTAGTGACGGCTGCACAACCGGAGATTGGCTTTTTGATACTGGAGTCCAGAGAAAAAAGACCAAAACGGGAGTCTCCAGCCCAACACCAAAGAGGTGTCAACCCTAGACGTATTTTTTTTTTTTTTTATGTAGAATGGTTTTAACTTCAAAAGGAGATGTTTAACCATAGTGCATATTAAAACACTCATGCGACATCTTTTGGCAAGATTTTGAACATCGCATCGTACCAGTCATTGTTTTTCCTGTGGGAATGTGACATTTTCCGGCAGAAAGAAGTACCCTAAATGTTGCTAAAAACATACTAAGTAATAAGCTGAAACCATCACGTACTTCATTTGTTTCTTGCGTATGTATTTGTCTCATTCTCAAAACTTGTCTTGAGTCTTGAAAAAGAATTGTTCTCTTTTTAAAAGGCATATTTAGAAATATCATGTAGAACTCAGAGCGGAGAAAGGCAGAGCACAAAAAAAAGTACAAAACTGCAGCCAAATTACAAAAACTAAACAACAACAATCAATGCACAAAGGAAAATGTCAAGTCCATAATTTGCCTCCTTCAAAGAGTGTCAATTCCAGAGTCAGGGTTGCCACCTTCGTCCATTAAAAAATCTTCAGAGATTAGCATTTTCATTGAAATTTAACATTGTGAAATGTGCAAATGAAGTTTTTCAAAGTCATGATTACTTTTTACACAGGCTGGTGTACTTTCTTATAATGGCCCCCCTTCATTACGAGGAGTTTGAGTTGAAACTGAAGTCGAAACCTTCAAAGTGACTGGCGAGTTCCGCAGTAATGGCTGCACAACTGGAGAAAATAGTAGCCTAAATGTTGCTAAAAACATACTAAGTATAAGGTGAAACCATCATGTACTTCATTTGTTTCTTGCGTACGATTTTCTCATTTTCAAATCATGTCTCGAGTCTTGAGAAAGAATTGACCTCTTTCCAGAAGGCACATTTAGAAGGCAAGTATAACTAACACTCCACTGAGCCTTTTTGGGATTTTCCCGTGGGAATGAGAAAAAAGTACCCTAAATCGTGGCCCAGACTATAAGCTATAACCAACCTAAGTTTCATCAAAATCCGTCCAGTAGTTTCTGCATGGTGCTATTTCAACCATGGACTTTCAACAGTTTTATTATACAAGGTGTTTCTAAATTATCTCCCGTATTATACAGTAGAACCTCGTTTTTACGAATTTCAGGGGACCAATAATATTTATTCGTAAAATCCGAAGTTCGTAAAAAACAACCCTTCCTCCCCCACCCAAAAAAAAGAACACGTAAATAGGCACTGAATTTTTAATAGGCAGTATTTTTAATACAAATAGGCTTATACATTAAGTATTAGAATTGTTTCTGATGCATATTTTGAAGTTATATCATTATTTAAGTAGTTTGAAAATTCAAAAAACTGTCAAAAATTTCGTCTGGTACATTTATTAGTTGCATACCGATGTTTTTTAGAGTTTCTAAGGAGCTTTTAATTTTGTGAGGGTGTTGCTTTGAATGTCGTATTTTCCAGTGATCTTCATGCTATTCTTCGCCGCCATCTTTGATAAGATCGCAAATTTCGTTATCGTTTAACGTCGGAGAAGTTAAAACTTCCGCATCAATATTAACAAACTCGGAGAATTTAGATCGAAAACTCAGCTAATTTTTTAGGATTTCCCACTCTTCAAATCCTTCAAATTCGCTATCATCATCTTCAGGTGAGACTGCAAGTTCAGTTTCACTTTCGTTGCATAGAGAGCACTTCTTTGTAAAGAGCAAGCACTTCTTCTTTCTAGGCTCTCTAGTTACTCATGGCACCCTCTGTTGGCGATAGCGGAAACTAGTCCACAGCTAATCATCGATCACAACGGCGATAAACATAGGCCAAATGAACAAAATGCAACCAGGCCGCTCACGCAAAAAATTTTCACTTTTTTGGTCAAATTTTTTACTACCAATTACAACTTCTAACTTCGTAAAATCCGAATTTCGTCGTAAAAACACTTCGTAAAATTTAAAGTTTATTATATGGAAATTAACAGGGGGGGATCGGGATTTCAGAATTACTTCGTAAAATCCGGAATTTCGTAAAATGCGAGTTCGTAAAAACGAGGTTCTACTGTACATGTTTATTACTCAAAAACTGTTACAGATTTTAACGTGAATTTTTTTATTCACAAAGAAAAACTCAAAATTTCTTAGCCTTGCGCGAGTTGATAATGAAACACGTGGTTGGCACGTGGTACCATTGTTGGCGCGTTGTTCCATTTTTCGCGAGACGCAGTAAACAATGGCGAGTATTCAAGAAAAAGCTCATTACATGTTAAGGCTTGCAGAACTTAAATCAATGATTACAGTTCAGAGAATGTTCAAAACAAAGTTTAAAAAGGATCTTCAAATCATAAGTCAATTAAGCTATGGCATGAAAAACTTTTAAACACAGGCAGTCTGTTACACAAAAAGGGCGCTGGTAGACCTTCAGTGACACCACATTTAGTAGAAAAGGACAGGGAGGCATTCGATCGTAGTCCCCGTAAATCACTTCGCCAAGCGGCTCGTAATCTGGATATGCAAATGACATCCGTACATAAAACAATGAAGCACTGCCTTTGTCTTAAACCCTACAAAATCCAGATAATGCATGAACTGAAACCAGATGAACGACCCAAGCGTAAGAAGTTTGATGAGGATATGCTCCAATAAATCGACAATGATCCCACCTTCCTTGAGGACATTTTGTTTTCGGATGTGACAACATTCCACACTTCTGGAGCAGTAAACCGACACAACTGCCGCATTTGGTGCTCACAAAACCCCCACGTTCTAAGGGAGCATATACGCGACAGCCCAAAGGTTAATGTTTGGTGCAGTTTAATGCATGATCGAGTAATCGGACCTTTCTTTTTCGCTGAAGACAGTATTACCGCTGCAACCTACCTAGATATGCTGGAGAACTACCTGATTCTACAGGTGGAAGAAATGCAACCCAACATAATCTACCAACAAGATGGAGCACCTCCTCACTGGGGCCTGCAAGTTAGGCACTGCCTTGATACGAACTTCCAGGATGATGGATTGGAAGGGATGGTCCAATCCCTTGGCCCCCTTACTCACCTGATGTGGATTTTTTCTTCTGGGGATATGTGAAAGACAGACTGTACAAGACCAACGTTGATGACATTGAAACTCTCAAGAACAGAATAATTGAAACAATCGTTGAAATCACCCCCGAAATGCTAGCCCGAACATGGGAAGATATTGAGTTTCACTCTGATGTCCTTCACGGCAAAAATGGGGGGCACATTGAAATTTATTAGGGCATGCTAAGAAACTTTTTGAGTTTTTATTTGTGAATAAAAAAAAAAAAAAATCACATTAAAATCTCTAATAGTTTTTAAGTAATAAACGTGTATAATATGGGAGATAATATAGAAACACCCTGTATATTGTAGCGACCACCCCCTCCCCTTTTCTGGTAGAGCTCCAAATAAATTCTTGAACTTGTGCTTTGATTAATTTTAAATAATGTTCATTTCTACCACAAATTTTCTTACTGTGACCCTGACCCGATTGTTGTTTGTTAACGTTTGAATCGACGATGAAACTTAACTTTATGTGCGCGTTCTCAACAATTGACGAGTGACGATAGAAAGGAATCGACAACGCATTGTTGGAGGAAGTAGTATGACTTCGTTTGAGATGGAATAACGGTGTAGTTCGTTAGGGCTGATTGTCCGGCTTGTATGGAAGTCGGAGCATATGTTGACGACGGGCGAAGCTAGCCCATTGACCCTACCCTATGATAATGACTATGATTTTACCGTTCAGACCATTTCCTAGAACTGGAAAAGAAAAGCGACGATACCAAAAGTCCCAGACGGATTCACGACCCAGGAACGACGAGGGAATTTCTTGTACTTCAGCGACGAAAAGTCCAGCACGATATCGACGACGCCTGAAGACCAACTAATGTCCGTTTACTTATTTTATTTTGGGGGCCCTTTTTTTGAAGATCTGATGCCTAATGGAGGCGACACGATGAAAATAACGAAGCCAATTGTTGATGTTACACTTGCCTTTTTCGCACGTGGGGATTTGGGTAGGCGACCCTTACTAATTTCCCATTACTAATTAACCATTTCCCACTATCATTATTTAGTCGTTATATTCGCTCAAGACACGTCGTTACGAGTTGTTTGATATATTACATGCCATATTTT
>JAHWFO010052523.1:435132-445925 GCA_023313115.1 Rhysida immarginata | reverse complement strand
TGTTGGCAAAAACCATATAAATGAAAGTAAACTTTGAACAACACAAAAAGTGATCAAACTAAAGCGATGAACAACACATTGTGTATTGCATTTATAAATAAATTTATTTTTACATTAGAAATACTGTAATGTGACATGTTGGGTGACCAGTCCAGTATTTGAATTGTCTTTATATTTGCGATGTAAGACCATATCATTAAGAAGTTAGTCAGGACAAAATGCCACTACTTCAGATCGTGGCAGTTTCCATCTTTTTGAAAAGCTATTTTTTTATGATTTTAAAAATGCATAACCTGGATCTTTACAATTAAAAACTTTAAAGTCCGATTCATTATCCAATGTTTCTTCAGAAAGTTTCTTAATACAGTACAGATGGCGATGGCGGGGGTGTAGGACATTTGCCATATAGGATTTTTGCCACCCGGACGTTTGCCACAGTGGACATTACCTTTTACTTAATAAAAAAATTATTTCCTGTATGTTATTGTTTACCTTGAATAAGGTACACCATCATATTTATGTTATTGTTTATCTTGAATAAATATTTAATTTCCAATATGTGATCAGTTTGTCGTATTTCTTTTACAGTTATTATTCACATATAGCCCGTCCCTAAAGTTTATAGATATCAATACAATGCATGTATCAAAGGAACAAAAAGAAATATGACTGAGTTCAAATAAGTTTATTATTAAACACATACAACTTGTATTTAACCAAAACAGAAATGACAATAAACTTACATTAGCGTATTGTTATAGCAAATAAATAAAAGAGCACTGTCCCAAAAATATATAGAATGCGTGGGAATCTCAAATTTATAAGAAAACACTTGGTTCTCAAAAGCATATCGATTTTCCGTTGTTTCGTATGACATATATGATTTTCCATAGAAAGGATCAAAATTTGTAACATTTTAGGATCTAAATTGTACCATGCATACTCGATTGATGTCTTGAGTTCATTGATAGACGAATATTGACATCCGTTGGCATAAACTTCCCGAGATAAAATGCCCCACACGTTCTCAATGGGATTCAGGTCGGGACTCATCGGTGGCCAGTCAAGAACAGATACATTTTTTCCGTTTAGATAGTCTTTTTTAGCATTGGATGTATGGATGAGTGCGTTATCGTGCTGAAAAAAACAATTCTTTCCTCCCAAAATTTCACCGAACGGAATCAAATGACTACTTTGTTGTGTCTCTATATAGTTTTCTGAGTTTTGTCATCCATCTAAAAATGCTAAGGATGCTTGACCATTATATGAAAAGGCCGCCCATATCATCACCGATCCACCACCTTGTTGTCTGCTAAAAAGGGTTCGGGGCTCTTTCCTTAGATCATGCCAGTAGCTTGCATATCCATCAGGACCATGCAGATTCCATTTCTTTTCATCACTGAACAGCACACTCAGCCATTTATCACCATATGACATGTGCTGACGAGCCCACTGCGACCTATTCTTTTGCTGAAGCTTTGTGAGTGGCGGTTTATGCCTCATTTTCTTGTGAATAAGGTAACCAGCTTCTTTAATACGTCTGTGAACTGTATTCTTTGATATTTGCATATCTGAACTAACATTGATGTTACGTATGGAACATTTTCTGGGAGAAAGCCATTCTCTGTATCTGTCTATCATCACGAGAGCTTGTCACACGTGGTCTTCGTGGACGATGTTTTGGTTGGTGTGGCTCTCTACGAGCTAGAACTCGGTAAATAATACTTTTAGAACGGTTTAATGCATTGGAAATGTCATGAACAGATTCACCCTGCGATTTTAAGCTGAATATTCTGGCAACCTCATCAGCTGTTAGCTGGAAAGCTCTAGGCATTTCGTTGATGAGTAAAATGTCGCTCTTGAGCCATTTCACAGCATATTTATACACCCCAAACCTTGCATCAACACTAAATATTTACATATTGCATAAAATTATGTTGTTCTATAAACTTTTGGGACACAGCGTTTTCAATGGTTTATCATAAACATTTTCAATGCTTTTCTGAAAAGTAAAATTTTTATCATGTTTGCATATTATCAACTTGCACATGCTTTCATTCAAAACCCAAAAACTTTCCATGACATCATTGACTTCATAGTGACGTAATCAGCAAAACATTGATGTCTATAAACTTTTGGGACGGACTGTAGTATATTTGTTATTATTTTTCACACTCTAGTATCATTGTTTACCTTTACTTAATAAAGAAAATTTTATTTCCTGTATGTGAATAGTTAGTTGTACTTTTATTTAAAGTTATTAATTGTATTCTGAACGAGAAGGATAAGCAGTATAAGCAGTTAGGAGCAAATGTCCACTGTGGCAAATGTCCGGTTCCCGATGGCGGTTTATTAAAAAATTAATAAAAGGTCATTTAAGTTTGAAAAACGCAAAAATATAGTTACAGTAATTTACATGAATTTTTATTGTATGTTCATTTTTCGAAATTATTACAGTACATGTGGTGTATTCATGCATCAAGTACTGTAATAAATATTCATTTGAACTTTAATTTTAGGAGATACGGCCATCTTGTTTTTGAGGCGAAAAAAATGAGAAAAAAAGGGAATTAATGTACTGTATATACTACATAATGTACTGTAAAATGCAAGTATATTAAGCAATATATGTTAATTTCGTTTGAAATTCGTCAGATCGAAGTTCGTTTCAAATCACCCCCCCCCTCGAAAATAATATTTGAATTTCTTCTCACCAAAAGCTAATAGGAAAATAAAAATCTTCAAATAAAAAGTGAATAAGCATAATAAACTGTACATTGTATATACTGTTATACTGTTTTTAATGTACTGTGATATACTGTAAAATCCGTTTCCCATCCAATTTTCCGTTACCATAAGCTAACTTGGAAGGGAGGGGGGAGATTTCAACGAACTTCGATCTGACGAATTTCAAACGAAATCAGCATATAAAAATCCTCAAAGACCATTCTTTATTTACTCTGCTATGAAACTTTGTTTAAAGCTTAATGTTAAAACTTTTAAATCCTTTCTATTATTTACGTGAAGACGTTTACTTTCCTTTATATTGTTTTTGCCAACAATTCTTTACTATATAATTGTATATTTGATACGAAAAACTTTTCGAAATAAGTGGAACTTCTGTATTTATAAAATACAGCATTTTTAATGTTAAAATAATTTTATTTCTGAATGCAATATACAATGTATTATTCAGTTAAAATAAATATTATAATATCTTTGATCCCTAAATATCCTTAATTTATATTTACTTTATGAAGTTGTATTTTTTACACTTTTTTGTAATTAAAATATCCTGTTTCTATATAAAAATCATAAATCATGAAGATATCTTTACATATCATGACTGGCTTTTAGATTAGCCTTATTTTGATTGGCTCATATTTCCTGGCTTCTATTGACAACCAACCACAGCCCTTCTGGCCCTCATAGTTTAATATATAAAGAGGTGTTTTGCTTGTTTTTATCTCTGTTACAAAATGCTTTACATCAGTGTGAGAAATGGTTTGCTAAATGGAGGTTAAACCTGAACGTTGAAAAATGCAAAGCCATGCTCATTACAAAAAAGCTTAGAAAACCCCCCCAAAACCTATCTGGAAAGGAGCTGGAGTGGGTAAAAAACTATACCTTGTAGTAGTGATTGATGCCAAGCTAAATCTTGCGAACATCTCTCTCATGCTATCAAGAAGGCAAAGTTTAGTCTGGTTGCTCTTCTGGGGCGTAACAGTGCTCTTAGAGTGGATAGCAAACTTTTGCTATATAAAATGGTAATCCGAACCATTCTTCTGTGTGGTATGCCTGTCTGGGCTACAATCTGCAAATCCAGATGGAAGGACCTCCAAACCCTGAGGACCATTGCCCAACTCGACAGAAGAATAGCAACTAATACTTCCATTGCTGAAGATTTCGGTATACCTACCATTGGAAACCACATCCAAGAGTTGCTGAAGAAGCTGCTTCCGAAGATTAAGGACCATCCTAATCCATTGGTTGCAAATATTCTGGATCACCGGCTCACCTTTAGAAGTACCCTCAGGCATCGCAGGCCTCGTCACATCCTGGACGTCCACTTCGACGACATCCAGAAGGCCATCTTTCCAACCTACTGGATCACCTAGCTCGTTTGTGTCCTATCGTCAATCAACTCCATCATCCTCATATGAAGGGACTCCTATTTATCCTCTGGATGACTTAACCAGGTTCATCTGGCTTCTTTCCTAATTCAACGCACTTCCTTGGCCATTACTTGGACGAGTATGGCAATGGAAGCATGGCTTCCGGACCGCTCGTTTTTTTTTTCCCTGCGCTGTTTGATTATCGATTGATTGTCGGAGGATAGCAGTTCATTCATTTGAATCATTCTATTGAAACAGTTTCTAGGTTGCATTATTACACTTCTAGTTCAACCTGTTCTTGTTTTCCATCTCGCACATCATTCATGTAAAAAACATTTTGGAAACCCCACACCCCTAGATACCCCGCATCCCCCTCCTGCGGATGTAAAAAAGTGTATAACTTGCGTGGTATATTCACGAAAATACGGTAAATGTTTGTGAAAAACGACTAAATGATTGTGGAAAATGACTAAATGAATGTGAAAAAGCTGTAAATACGATGGCTTGATGACTGAGAGCACTAGGGCATAGGTCTTGTCACTCTCAAAACTTGCGAGTCATAGGTCCAAATCCTGCTGAGACATGAAATGTTTGTGTTTGACCCTTTACTAACATGCTTGAAAGATCAAGCAAAGCCTCTGTAGGCTGATCTCTTGCTAGGTTAAATTTCAAAGAGATCCAATGGATATTTAACATCCTCGACTCTGAAAAGGTAAATGAGGAATAGAAAAATTGTAATACGTAAAACCTTGAATAAAGGCCAGGTGGTGTTTTAAAAATAAATTAAATGCCAGGTCTCAAATAAATGCCAGATCTGATTGTTTTTCGGCGATAATCATATAAATTCCGATGATTTTTGTTCCCATTTCTTGGGAATAGTCCTTAACACCAGGTCTCAATTAATGACGGGGAGTGTCAGGACCATTGTGATAAATAGATGCCCAGGCCTCTATTCAAGGTTTTATGGTAGTAGTAAAAGATAACATAAAATGCTCATAAATAATAAAATATAAGTAGCCAAATGAAATAAAAATAAAATTATTTGTATAAACAAATAAAATTAGAAGTTAGATATTGTAAGATGAACATTTGGTTAATTAATTTAATGAAGAGCAAAATTTAAGATTTCACTATGTTTTTATAATGAAGATTAAAACCTTTACTTATAAATTTATCTATTTTTCTTACTTGTTATAGGTATTCCAGAAGCTAACTGTAATTGAAGAAAGAAAGAAGAAAAGGGAATCTTTGGACAGAATCTCATAGTTGAAATTTTGATTCCACTTTTATTTGCATTTTACATAAAATTCGTATGTAATTTTGCAAAAATTTAATAAAAACCCTTTTCATTTACTAAAATATCTTTTGACATCTTGGAATTATTTCAAGTGGTTATTTTTATTTTTTGAAAAATGCTAGATTTCCAGATTTAAACTGATTTTTAGATTCATTTACTTTTTTACTTTTAGTTAAAGGGCAAGTGATATCAAAATTTGACATTGAAAAAATGAATTCTGCACAAAAAGTTTTCATACATCTCTATTAATTTAGGAGCTATTTAATTTTAAAAGATTAAAGTCTACGTCATCACACTTGTCTGTCTGACATCACAGCGGATCAAGCCGCTATCTAGCACACAGATTAATATTAATCAGTTTCTTTTCACCGCTATTCATCGCCTCGCTTTGTCTAATTTTTATCGTTTTTTGGCAGCAATAATGAGAGCAAGAACTGCAGAACATCTTATTTTCACGTTTTACCAAAAGATGAAATTGGTAGAGACTTTACAATACAATAAAGGGAGAACAGAGTTTCCGACTAGTTTCGCCATTTATTCCCGGCTTTATCAAGGATATAAACTACACTAGAGGCTTTTTGCCCTTATATACAGAAAATATGGACAATGGAGTAATATGATTGGAGAAAATACAACGAATGGCAAGATAAAAGCAAAGAGTAATATAGTTTGGAAGGATTTCTGCACTATTGAAAGCAACCAAGTATTGATGCCTGCGAACTGTTACTTATTTCCCAGCGATGAATTGAACCATTACTTTTTTTCCATACAGTAAAATTTTTAAATTATCAACATAACAAAATGATTTTTAGAAACTGCATAGTGGTCTAATTTGCAGGTATAATGAGAACAAAAAAACGATCTAAGAAATAGCAAATGATAGAAGTATTTAATGAAAACCTATGCGTTTCGAATACACTGCTAGGCATCTGAATTCAGGGTAGGATACAAGTACAGTCTAGTTGGCATCTGACCCGGAATATATGGGAACATTCCACCAATTAGAGAACAGTGCTGCTAATTGGTGGATTACGAAGAGCAAGAGACATCAAAAACGTTGGCCAGGTAGCCAATAAATAATTACATTAATAATCCAGTATCATAAATTCAATTAGAGAAAATACTAGGATAAAGAAACTAATTTACAATCATCAAGTATAGAAATTGAATAAGAAGGAAAGCAGTAAAGCGAATAATCAAATAATCAAATTCAACATGTCATTTAAATAGGATTCTTATAAGCGGAAACTCTTATAACCGGACCACTTGCAGGAGCTTGTGTTCAAGTCTGTGTCTTGGTTGGGGTCGTACAGTGTTGATGACTTCTTTGACCACGTCTGGGATGGGGTTTCTGTCGAAGCTGGTTTGGTTGTTTAGAATATTCATGTCACTATCCTGTATTTGTCTTCTGATTTCCAAGGATACATACGTGAGGATGAGTTTGTGGTCATGTTCATGCTTGATTATGGTCATGATGTCGTTTATGGCTCCGAATGAGTGTTTGTCTCCTATTAAGTGATCAGCGAAGGCCTATTTTCCATCATTATAAATCCAAGACCTTTGGTCTTCTGCAAATCGTTCTTTGAAAGACCTTTTTTGTAGATCCAATATAAAATGACATACAATTAGGAAAAGTTAGTTCGTATACCCCACTAGAAAAGGATAGGTCCTCTCTATCTTCAGGCCTTTGTTAAGAAAGATATTGTTGATCCTGGAGACCTCAGGTCCTGTGTAAGTAAAGACTGCATATTGTTAGTTCTGGGAGGGCTCTGGCTGGGTATGGCGTTGTTACCTGGTCCGTTTGAGTAAAGAGGTGGTGACAGCATCAGGGAAGGAATTTCTTCTTGCTAAGTCGAATGTCAATCGTATTTCATCGTGTCTGTCTTCATCAGTGATGGGATAATTGAACGCCCGATGGAAGTGGAATCTGAGAGCTGCGGCTTTATGTTGCGGGGGGGGGGGGATTGGAGTCAAATCTAATAATGTTATCATTGGTAGTCTGTTTACGGAAGACGTTGTAAATGAGTCGTTTGTTAGAATCATCGATCTATATTAACTAACTGGATGCACCACTCCCATTGCCTGTGTGGCAGGCAAGTGAAGCCTTATAATCTACTTTCGCCCAGTAGGAAGGGCATCACATTGATGTTAGTTAATATACATCGACGGAAGAACGCGTCTTTTAAACAAGCATTAAACAGTTCAGCCACTTGTTTAGAGTTAGATTTTCGGTCGTTTGATCCATCGTTAATATACATGGATGGGTTTATTTAAAAAATTAGCTAAAAATGATGCAATCCTGTTCAGCTTATTTATTTATTTAGTTGCATTCTGGATGGAATAAATTATATTTAGAATAATAAATTAGAGAAAGTTTAGTTCATAATTGGGAAAATATAGGTTACAATATAAATATTTAATAGGAGTTCGGAATTGTTTACTTGCTCTTCAGTAAAACTCTAAGTCTTGATCTAATTGTCCTCTAATATCATGTTCTGTAATTACTGATAATAGAGTAGACTGGTTGGTGGTGGCAAATAATTACAGTATTTTAATGACACCATTGTGATACCAATAAAAAAATTTCGTTGCTAAGATATGCCACGTAACTTATCAGACTAATTTATAATGGCATGCCATGAACGAATATAAAAGAGTGGTTAATAAGTGCAAAGATGGTTGATATATATTCAGTGGTGCATGTGGCAATGCTGTTTTGATGTCGTATTGATGATGATAGTTCGTTCCATAAATAAATGGCATTGTAGGGGAAATGGTTGGAAAGATATTTGGATACCATTATTGAGATTTCAAATTTGTATCGACGTGTGAGCCGGTAATCGGTGTTATGAATATACCAATCTCTAATGAATTCTGCGGGATGACCTTTTAGATGTTAAGCATTTGTCAATTCAGTAATAAGTCCAAAGCAACGTGTTTGGTAGAGTAGATCGATGATAATAGCTGCAAATTCGGGTAATTGAAGTAGTTTTGCTTAATTTGAATGCTGTACGTATGATTTGATTATAAGGCAAAGTACACCATCTTATGGTTGTACAAATAGGTGAAGCAAGGAAAACCTCTATTCGCCATAAATTACACAAACTAATTTTATTTAATCATGTAAAAAACTCAATAACTTGGACAGGTTAAAGATTCATATTAATCAATAAATGCCTTACTTTTCTTTGATACCTTTTCCCTTAATTTTTAAATAAATATTTCATATATTCTAAAATAAAATTTGTTTGTTTTTTTTAAATATTTTAATTACTGATTATAATTTTCGCATGTCCACAAGAATAAATTCAATAATCATCGAAGAAATTAGCCAGTTTGCAACGTTAACATATAGAAACCAGCGATCTTTTGCCCTTCCTCCTTGGAAAAAGTAGTCGATTATTATTAGGCTTCACTCAACTCCCATAGAGTGGTGCATCCAGTTAGTTAATATAGATCGATGGTTAGAATAGTATCTTCGGATAGTCAAGTCCAGGAAATTGATGGAACCTTGAGTTTCTTTTTCCATGGTGTACGTCATTTCTTGATGGAATTCATTGAACACGTTTAAGATAAGTTCTGCGCTGGTCTTAGATTCGTCTAGGATGATAAAGGTGTCATCGATGCAGCGTAGAATATGATGAGTTTCTTTTCAATTAAGGGGGAGACATATTCAGAGTTCGGGCCTGTACGAACTCTTCTGATATTGTGGCACTGATAGGTGAGCCCATGAGGACACCACTTGACATGGAGTAAAACCCATTATCAAAACTGGAGTAATTTTGCTTGTGTAGCGTTTTCAGTGCCATGGATATATCCGTGCGAATACCCTTGTCAACTTTGTTTATTGACAGCTGTGCGTCTATGATGTTAGTTTCATGAAAAGGAATATTTGTATAGAGGTTTATGATGTCGAGGGAAATGATTTCGTAATGATCCTCTATCCGTATGGAACTATGTTGGTCCGAGAGTTGTCTACTGTTGGTAACCACATATTAGTTGGTTCTCGGGGATATGTCGTTGATGACTTTGGCGGTTTTCATCGCTAGGTCATAGAAAGTTGAATTCTTGCAGTTAACGACTGGTCGTATAGGCTGGTTGGGTTTGTGAACCTTTACTAATGCGCGTATGCAGGGAGGGTTGGGTTGGCCATTGGCACGTGTGTTTCCCCATTCTTTGAAGGTGTTAGATATGAAAGATTTTTTGACTGACCTTATTTCTTTTTGGAAGCACTGTGTTGGGTCCTTGCTGAGCTGAACAAAACCATTGTCCTGGATGAAGTTGATGGTCTTCTGTTTGTAATCATCATTATAAATAACCACATTGCATCACCCTTGTCTGCCTCAACTAATCTGGCGTTGTTCTCTGTCAATTTCTTCCTAATGTTTTTAGCTACGATGGTATCCCGGTTATGTCGTGTTCTTCATAGATTTATGGATTTTGACGATTTCTTGCGCCACCATTGTTCGTGCACTGTTCTTTCCTCCGGGGGGAGTTGACCTATTTGCTTGTTCTACACCATAACCCGTTTAATACAAAATCCTAAGAACAAAAAATCTTTTTGTAATATCAGAGAAAGACAAAAAATAGACAAATTAAGAAAGACAATTTATCTTTTATTGTTATTCTGTGTTCTGGACAAAATAATCTGTTATCATGGTTTGTTTACTCTTAATAATTAATTTTTTGCTTACATAACCGTTCCATTTATAAAAGTAATTTAGCAATATATCCAGAGCATCGTCTTGGGATAAGAAAAACGATCTTAATGCATTCAATGCAATATGCGCACGCATCCTTTAAAAAAATACACTAAAAAGTCGCACTTTTGCATGCTCATTTTCTTAGGAAAATTTTTATTTGTGTACCTTGATTAGATTTATTATTGCATGGCTGAAATGGAGTAGCCGAAAGTATCGATGTTCAAAAAGTTTCGGCCATCGAATTTTCGATGCTTTTGCACCATCGATGTTACATTTCGATTTTCTGATTAAACATCGATGTTAGTTTTTCTGACATCGCCTATCAAAATTTCTAACGTTTATTAAGTCAAAAAATTATCACTGTAAATTGCTTGACTTATAAAAGCAAATTATCCATATCTGTCGCTTTTGTAAAGAGTTTCACAGTATGAAATTCAAACGATCTCTTCACGTTTTCATCCAATCACATGGTCATGCAGGGCCTGACGCCATAGTTGCCAATGGTTTCTGGAATAGCAATGGCAGTGGAACTTCTTAAAGTTAATTTCTGCGTAATTTCATACGTTAATGAACAATTTTGAACTGCAATATTCAAAATATTCGTTTAAAAATAAAGGATGTGATCATTTTTACATGTTTATTGTGGAAAATTGCTGATCTTGTACTTAGGCTTAAAAC
>JAHWFO010052523.1:414509-435032 GCA_023313115.1 Rhysida immarginata | reverse complement strand
AGAATTTTCGTATTAACCGTATTTTCGTAAAAAAATGTTTTTATTATCGGGTCAATTTTACATGTAAATTACATCGATGGGGTCGGGCCAGACAGTAATTTCATATTAAACGGGATTTCGTATTAAGAGAGTTCGTAATAAGCAGTTATGGTGTATTTCCATGGCTAAGTTAACATATTTTTATTTTGTATTTTTCTGTTATTTTTGTTACTTTCTTCATTACTTTTGTTGTGGTAAAAGAGCCCTTCTTTACACTTAATAAAGTTAACATAGTTCTTACTTTTGAGTGGTAGTCTCAAATTGTGTTAAGGCCTATCTTGAGCATTGAGTCCTCTTCGTCATCCAACGATACGCAGTCTTTACTTACACAGGACCTGAGGCTTCCAGGATCAGCAATATCTTTCTTAGCCAAGGCCTGAAGATAGCGTTCCGCACCAAGAATAAGTGCAAATACATACTCAGTCCAAAGGAACGACCTGAACATAGACAGGACATATACTCTTCTAGTGGGGTATACAAACTAACTTGTCCCAATTGTATGTCATTTTATATTTGATCTACGAAAAGTTCTTTCAAAGAATGATTTGCAGAACAACGAAGGTCTTGGATTAATAATGATGGAAAATCGGCCTTTGCTGATCACTTAATAAGAAACAAACACTCGTTCGGAGCCATAAACGACTTCATGACCATAATCAAGCATGAACGTGACCACAAACACATCCTCACGTATGAATCCCTGAAAATACGAAGACAAATAAAGGCAGGTGACATGAATATTCTAAACAACCAAACCAGCTTCTACAGAAACCCCATCATTGACCACCCCATTATTTGATTATTCGCTTTATTGCTTTCCTTCTTATTCAATTGCTATACTTGATGATTGTAAATTACTTTCTTTGCCCTTGTATTTTCTCTAATTGAATTTATGATACTGGATTATTACTGTAATTATTTATTGGCTACCTGGCCACCGTTTTTGATGTCTTGCTCTTTGTAATCCACCAATTAGCAGCAGCGTTCTGTAATTGGTGGAATGTTCCCATATATTCCGGGTCAGATGCCAACTAGACTGTAGTTTATCCTACCTTGATGATGAAGTGTATTCGAAACTCGTAGGTTTTCATTAAATACTTCTACCATTTGCTATTTCTCAGATCCTTTTTTTGTTCTCAAAATGATTTTTTTGTGGAATTGTATTAGATAAATCCCTCTATGCACTATTTATAGCTGTAAATGTTCACCATTACAATAGGCCCCCGTTTTACGCCCGCCTCGATTTATGTCTGCTGGCAGACATCTGAAAAACCAAGTTTTAAGTCCATGGACTCATTTTACGTCCACACCTGCTGTTCACCCATGTGCGAGTATTCCAGTGCGCTGATGTGCAATATGGTGTTTTCCTGTAAAATGGTAAAAACAGAAAAAAAAAGGCAGAACAAGTTTTTGGGTGTTTTTTGATGTTTCTGTTAAATTAAAGTTACTGTATAGTATGTTTTCATTGTTTTTGTGGCGTCTCGTTTCATTTTTTTCAAGTGCTGTAGTTGTGTTTTTTTAATTCAGAATGTTTTCTTATTTGTTTCTGGAAATTTAAATGAAATGACAGTTATGCCAAAAAACAACCTCCAACAACACAACTCCGGACGAAACAGGGCCATGGATGAACGAGGCCAACGGCGACTGGCACAAACCATCCACAACAACAGGACGGGAACAGCCCAACAAATTGCACCACAGTTAACAAGGGAGCATCCAAACCCATTTCAGAGCACATGGTGCGGCGCACCTTGCACTGAGCTGGGTTTAACAACAGGCCATCGCTGTCACCGCAAAATAGGAAAGCACGCCTGCTGTGGGCACACAGGCATCGCCACTGGAAACTGGATGAGTGGAGGAAGGTCACCTGGTCCGACAAATAGCGGTTCCTACTTCATCATGCGGATGGCAGACACTGTGCATCTGGCGCAGACAGCACAAGGCCATGGACCCATCCTGTCAGCAGACAACCGTACAGGCAGATGGAGGTGGAGTGCTGGTCTGGGTGTCTTCTCTTGGGACATACTGGGTCCTCAGATATTCGTAGACACATCCCTGAATGCGACAGACAACCTGAACATTGTTACTTATCAGGTTCACCCTTTCATGATGGCTGTGTTCCCTGGTGGTGACGAACAGTTTCAGCAGGACAGTGCTCCCTGTCAGTGTGCTCGAATGGTCTTTGACTGGTTCCAGGAACATGACGTGGACTTCCACCTGCTTCAGTGGCCAGCTTGGTCGCCCGATCTCAACCCGATCGAACATTTATGAGATGAAGTGGAGAGAACCATTCGACTCCTTCCCACACCACCTTCCAATCTGCACCGATTACAGGACGCTGTGATGTCAGCCTGGGCTGCTATTCCTCCGCAACGGTTTCAACACCTTATTGTATCCTTGCCAGCACATATTCAGGCAGTTCTCGCCGCTAAAGAAGGTGCAACACGCTATTAGCAGGGTGTCTCCAATAAATTGTTTGTTCAGTCTATGCTTTACTAATTTTTCTTTTGCCTACATTCAGTCATACTTTAGATGTTTTATTAACAGATCATTTCCCCCTGTTTATTATCTTTCATAAGGTGCTTTCTAATATCTCTAGACCTTACCAGTTTTTTAATTGCATGAAGTTACCTCCATCCGCATATCAATATTTAATTCTTTTTTATTACTATCGGATTGGATGTCTTTATTATCAGATGCCTTAGATATCGATCGACTATTTTCGTCCTTTCACAATCATTTTCAAATGGGATACGATCTGTACTTTACTTATAAACCTCGCCAGAAATCTAAACAACCCAAGACAATTCATAGACCATGGATAACCTGCCGAATTCTGGCTCTGGTTAAAAAATAGAATAGGCTTTATCGCAAACTACGGAATAATCCCTCTTCTATCCTGATGCGGACTTTTAAAGATCACTCTAACTATGTTAAAAACGTCATAAATAATGCTAATCTTAGCTGTTATGAAGACCTATTTAAGCAGTTGAGTACATCTAAAGATAAGTGGCACAAGTTAAATGAGTTAGCAAAAGGCTCCAATGCATCACATACTTCTTTTTTGCAACAAGAACAAATCAACTGTTCCATGCTATCAGACTTTTTGCATACACTACTTCCACCTTCCCCAGTTGCTAACCCTACACCAGTTGCGAACACTAATTATCCGTATGGTGTGATGTTTGATTCTCCTACATTTTTTGCTGTCCTTGCCACACCTACTGAAGTCTCTGATACTATTTTCCAAATCAAATCAAGCGCAGTTCAGAATCCATTGGAGCTCCACTCTGATGTTATAATTGCTGTAAGACAGGCTATAGCTTTTCCACTTTCCTTAATATTTAACTGTTCGATTACCTTGGGAACTTATCCATCTATTCTCAAACTAGCTAGAATTTGTCCAGTCTTTAAGTAGGGAGATCCAAAACTTTTTACCAACGCTCTCGGTTTTTGCAAGAGTTTTAGAAAAACTATTTTATAGACGACTTTCACATTTTGTATTTTCTTATGGACTTAATAATTCCTATCAACACGACTTCGTTCCTAACTGCAACGTAGAAACTGCTTGCTATTCGCTAACTGAGTTTGCTTTGTCGGGAATGGCAGCAGATAGTTATGTCGCATAGTTTTTGTTGACTGTACTAAAGCATTTAACAATATTTCTATTTCTCTACTTTCATACAAATTATCTGTGCATTACAATATTCGGGGTCCCCCGTTGATGTGGATAGCTACCGTAAATCTTTCTTTCTCTAAAGTCTGATGTGGTACACGAGGCGGAACTAACAACAGTTGTTCACTCTGCTTTGTTAACATGCCTGGCCATAACCGCCAAGAGAGACGGCCTCTGCGATGACAAGTAATACATTGTTACATCATCACAGTTAGGGCAAATTTATGGCTTATTATTGGTAGAAATACGCATAACATTGCCCTAAATATGATGTAACAATGTATGACGTTTTTGTTATCAGGCAACGCGACCTAAAACACAAAGCCTGATTACTGCGTCATTAAACCAGGACTGACAATCCAATCTTCATTGTTTAAAGCAAACGAAAAAACACTTGTTGTAATCAGTGTTTTTTCGTTTGTTGAAACAATGAAAGTTGGATTGTCAGCCCTCGTTTGATGACGCAAGCAGCGAGCAGGCCTTGTTTTTTAGGTGCGTTGTATCAGGCCTTCTGTCTAGGCGGTGTTGGCCTGGCGTGTCATTGCAGAAGCGGAGCTGACAACAATTGTTCACTCTTTGTTTACATGCCTCAGGTAAACAAAGTAGACTTTTAGAATTTCAGTTCAAACCATGTTCTAAACAATGAAAAATATTCTCCAATGATCCTAATACTTACATTTATAATTGTGTAGTCCGTGAAATTTTCTAAGATAATTAGCAAGATTCTATTTGTACATTAACACTGACATTTATTTCCAAGGTAAATGAAATGATACTCAAAAGTAGAATACTCGTAGCATTTTTGTTTTGTGAGTAAGATTAAAGTAAGCCTAATCTAATGGTCATATCATCAATGCCTTTGTGGCTCTACCAATTCTTTTTTGTTTATAACTCGACAGTACTGGATATACCGGTGCATGAGTTTCTTTTGCCTTCAAACATTCAACGTATACTTTTCTGATCCTCAAAACAAATTTCACAGGAATATCATAAACATCAACCCTTTTGCACGCGTACAAGATGATGAACGATACCTGTGGTCGTTCCACAAGAAACATTCAAATGTGCATAATACAGAACGATTCCAGAAGTTATAATTTACCAACTGTCAATTTACCAACTGTCAACGATTTACCATCGTTTGAAGCTGACGATGGAGAACTAACAACCATTTGAGCGAGATTTATGCGTCTATCCAAGCACGGGGAACAACTGACAAACATATGTCGATTTTGAGTCCGAACTGTGATCCAATGACTTACCCATTGCTGTTTCCTCATGGAGAAGAAGGCTGAAAGATAAATTCAGGAACACTGAAGCGACGAAAGTCGACATGTTGACCTTCTACTCTTACAAGCTGTATGAAAGGCCAGGATTGTTTAATGCGGTGTTGCACGCGGGGAAACTTACTCAGCAGTGTATTGTGCATGCATTTTAAAAATTGAAAGAGACCGGCTACAATGGGTGAAAGAAAATCAGAAGACTTGAGAGTGGAGGCTTACCACTCGGCTTAATGGATTTTGTTCACAATAAAGCTGATAACTTTAATATGAAAGCAGGAAAGGTCTGTGTTCTACCTATGCCATTTACCAGGAGGAAACACGCATTGCAACAAAAGTACCAGGATGCCCAAATTCGGGAAACCGGATCTTTTCATCACATTTACATGCAGTCCAAATTTGACTGAAATAACAGAACAGCTGGCTTCATACAAAACTTCGATGCATAGATCCGACATCGTCGCGACAGTCTGTGGTTGAAATTGAGGGCATTTGTCGACAAACTGACTACTAACTCTGTGCTGGGAAGGAGGTGGCATGGGTGAACGTCATTGAGTTCCAGAAAAGAGGCAATGAAATAGTTAAGACAAACCAATATAAAATGGAATGATTCTCAAAGGCAATTATTTGAATGCATCCATTTCTTCCAAGAATACCTATAATCCTCAAAACATAAATTTCACAGGCTGTAAGCCTGCCTGCCTTGCCTCTGGTTCTCTACTGTATATAATGCGACCTCTTGTATAATGCGATTCCACTTTTTCGACCCAAAAAAACAGCAAAAATGCTATCCTCTTGTATAATGTGATCCCCATTTTTGACTCCTCACAAGAAATAAAATGTGCAAAAATATGCAGAAAAAAAATCTTTATTTTTAAATAATCTGGATCTTTACAATTCAAAAATCTTCAAAATCTGATTCATCCGTGTCTTTGAAGAGGTCTTTCTTGTTGGCTACATAAGCTTTCATGTTGGCTTTGGTTCGAGGCAGTTTGTAAGTAGGCCTATTTGGAAGTAGCGATCTTTGAGAGAAGTTGTTTTCGAGGCAGTTTGGAAGTTTATAGCCCTACATTGATAGGGAAAGCTTTCCCACTCACACATCGACAAAAAAACAACAACAGTACATCAATTTTCTTAATAAAAAACAAGTAATCTTTATTCAGTTTAATATTTTTCATAACTTCACTTCATAAGCTGTCTATATCTTGTAGGCTTTGGTTCGAGGCAGTTTGCAAGTATAGCGATCTTTGGAAGAAGTTCGGTAGTTTCATTTTACGGTACCCTTGGCAACGAGAAATTCGAATAAAAAGTGAATTAATTTACTGTATAATGAACTGGACACTGAATGTGCAATGTAATTAATGTATAATATACGGTAAATTCGTGTGAATATCATCAGCACAGAAAAAAACGTCGGCAAAAGCAATGAATGGCATTTTCCCTGAGCAATTATAAATCAATCACTGAACAATGAAACAGACGAGGACTACCTATTCTCTCTGCGCTGAAACCCAATCCTAACCTAAAAAAGCTATATACATTGACTGCTCAATTGAAAGTGGATACCTTGTCTTTTACACACCCCCATAAAAAGAAATCACTGCGGTGGATTGGTCGAGCAAACAATAACCTGGAACTTTCAAAGTGGCCACCGCGGAGCCTCGACCTCACACCTTGTGATTTCTTTTTATGGGGGTGTGTAAAGGACAAGGTCTTCACCCTACCCCTTCCCCGTGACCTAGACGAGCTGAAAGAACGCATTACGGTAGCTATACGTGGGATTGATGGAGACATGTTAATGCGGGTTTGGGACGAATTCGACTACCGCATTGATGTATGCCGTGTCACGACAGGGGGGCATATTGAACATCTTTAACTGTGTCACAATAAACTTCAAGAGTTTTTCTTTAAGAATCCGTATGTGGTGTGTCTATATTCTGAATAGCTTTGATGTAATAAATTTTTAAAAGTGTGAAGTTCTTTTGTAATCACCCTGTATATTACACTGTAATTTCATCAGGACAAAATCCCCTCCGGACAAAAACTCCTCCGGCCGCAGTTGTCGTTGCAAGGCTGATATTAATCCTTTTGTATAATACGATCCAGCAAATTTCGGTGCTTTTTTAGGCCAAAATTATTCACATTATAGTAGAGAATTTACGGTAGGTTTTTAACTGATAGGCAGTATTACTTGATGTACTCAGGTCTGTCCTCTGTGCTCATGACTAGAAACGGGAACACGTCAACTGGACGAGTTCAACTAGGTGCAGGCCAAGTGGACGATAGTCAACTGGACGATAACCAAATGGATGATGGTAAAACTGGACAATAACCAAGTGGATGACGATAACTTAAAAAAAAAAACACAACTATGCTTTGCCATCCCGTTTTTATTATGGACATTTAGACAAAATATTTTAAAACTTCAGATTTTACAAAATTTTATTATAACTTTTTTATTACTATTGTATAAAAAATATAAATATATTTATTTATATTATAACTTTATTTTTTTTTCTTATTACATATTATGAACTTATACGAGGTCTGTTCAAAAAATACGTAGACTGACGTCATAAAACAAAATATACTTTATTCAGAAGTTACACATCTGGGTCCCCTTCAAAGTACTCTCCTCCCCGATGCACACACTTATCCCAACGGTGTTTCCACTTTTGGAAACAGTCCTGGTAGGCTTCTTTTGTGATGTCCTTCAGCGCCTTCGTCGCATTTGCCTTTATATCAGGAATCGTCTCAAATCTCCTTCCTTTCAAAGGTCTTTTGAGTTTGGGAAACAAGAAGAAGTCACAAGGAGCGAGGTCAGGTGAGTAGGGTGGGTGAGGAAGAACAGTGATCGAGTGTTTGGCCAAAAACTCTCGAGTTCTGAGGACTGAATGGGCTGGAGCGTTGTCGTGATGAAACAACCAGTCACCACTCGTCCACATTTCTGGCCTTTTTCGCCTTTTCAGTGGCAGTTTTTCCGAGTTTAACACAAAATTTCACAGCAACTCTTTGCTTGTTCAAGTCACTCATTCTAAAAATCCGCCAAACGAAAAAAACTCACTTCACAAACAACCGCGTAGCTAATCAACCAATACTGATATTTGCAATCAAAAATATGCCTTGTAATCAGCGGATCTGTCAGAAGACGGCGACACCAAGCGATTTTGATTGGGACCAACAGGGCCCGCGCAATTCAAACAGTCTACGTATTTTTTGAACAGACCTCGTACATGACATTATCTTACAAAATGATAGAATTAACCAATGCAATAATTATAATTCCATGCAAATATTCGATAATATTTCGTCTGTCATAATTGTTTACTTTTCTAAGGATTCTTTCATCGGCTTCTTCATACCTTTTATGCTTTGGCGGACGTTGATAACCCTCGATGCATCATTTGTATTCTGCATCATAACTTCTCTGTGTTCTTCTCAATCCATCTATGTTGGGATGAGCTACACCAAAGCCTAATTGTAAAGTTTGATGGCAGGCTTCGGCAAAATTGTTTGTCCTGTCCTGATCGTTAATCGTCCGTTGATAAACGGACCAAACATTTGAATTAAAAATGGGAGGTGCTATGATGCCCTTGTTTCTAAGGCGATCTATGTTGGTATTAATGAACCATTCTAAAATTGGCTCGAGTTCATCTGGTAAATAATTTTCAAGTTCTGTAATTGCATGAATGACATCTTCCTCTGGAACAAAAGCAACTGAATTAATCGTTTTTGAATGTAAAGCAAACTGGACATCAGTGGTGTGTCATCCTAAAAGATGGCATGATGATAGGTGTTTGCTTAAATTTTGAACTAACTGGAAAAAATAGCCGTTTATCTATGCTCCAGGAAATACCATATGTAAAGCTTGATGAACAGCGAGTTCGTAATCTACGTTTATACGGTCTGGATTAAGTAAAGGCCATATTTCTCAAATAATATTAAACAACTTCGTATACGTCTGACTTGTCTTATTGGGCAGCAAACAGAATAGCACAAGAAAAACAAACCTTGCACCCTTTCGTGCTAAAGCAACAAATATTTGTGAAAAAAGATGTGGGGAAAGCAAAAATGTGCCATCCATAAACAATGTTTTCATGTTTTGACTCCATGTTACATGGGATTCCGTACCAAAAATAAGTATCCGTTGGAACTGAAATTTCCTGAATATGCTAGAAGGAAATGTAAGTATGGCAACGGATTATATCCATAATGCCTATAATTCTCAGGGAAAATTATAGATTCGCAAGATTCTGGATTCGCTGGCATGTTTAAGTTTTTAAACTGTGTTCTTTGAATATTTCTATGCACAGTATTATTGCTTGGAAGCATACCTTGTGCCAAAGAAGAAACACTTTAAGAACCCTTCCTCTAATTGCTGCAGGGGTTTCCATTGTGGTATATGCAAGACGCTTAACAATCATGTTTGCTTCTGCAATTTCAACTTTTGCCGCATCTCCACAGGTGCTGCATGTGTGATAGTTTCTTTCAGAATGAAAAGAACCGTCATTCATATTAGTCCATATCCTGCCTTTGCATCCTTTATTCTTTTTGTCACAACGCCAGAAGTGAATGGACCAATCTTTACTAACTTTGTCTTTAATGTTGGTTTGGTTTGGTTCGTTTGGTATTAACGTCCTTTTCAATTGCCATGGTCATTTCAGGGCGGCGTTATAGGGGCTGCAAATTTTGCCTTGCAAGGGTTCTTTAACATTCACTATAGTTAAATGACAGGCCCTTCAATGACTAATGCAAAATAAAGAATCTTCTCTTAGATTATCAAGCTTACTGATTGGGCACATTTAGAACTTTTTTTTACCCAATTAGAAAGCTAACTTGATAAAATTGTCCAGTTACATTAACCAGAAATGACTTATCAGTCATTGAGCTTTATGCAGGGTGTATCAGGTTCGATGGTCATAAAGTACCTAGCGTGATCCTTTGCATGATTACAAACTTAAAGTTCCTCATCGAAAATGTCGAAAACTCAAAATTTTTAAATTGCGTTGTTACGTCATTTATGAACTTTTCGCACCAGCAGTTCGTTAAATTCAGAGGCGATTACAATTAAATCGGCGGCAATTGTTGAGATTAAATGACGTTTTCGACAGGTTTTCAGCAAACTTCACGTGATGTTTAGACCCTTAACATTTGAGTTTTGAACATTTTGCATAAGGAACTTTAAATTTGTAATCATGCAAAGAATTACGCTAGGTACTTTATGACCATCGAACCTGATACACCCTGTATATTTTTTTAGGGGGGGGGGGATTTATAGTCATTAAAATTGCTTAAAAATTATTTATGACCCGATAAATAAATATATGAAATTATATGATAGTTATAAAATTGTTTTGATGGATAACATTTCATTACATAGTCAATTACATTGAAATTTTTAATGCAAATGACTGAGAATTAAAAAAAAAAACTGACGGAAAACAAAGTTGTATTTTTTTTTAGTTTTAATTTTGAAGTTAAAAAATTTTTGTCCAGTTTTACCGTCGTCCAGTTGATGTCGTCCAATTGACTATTGTGACATGCCATGTCACAGGATGTCACATGGCCCGGCGGGAACATACTTATATTAGTTTTATTTATTTATTTATTTGGGTATTCTTTTCGCGATTCGCATTAATAGAGCAATTTTTATCTTTTGAATCAGGGTGTCAGTTGATGCTCTTTTGTTTGCTCTTGCTGACATTGTTTGTTTGTTGAGTTATTAAAACGATTTATACCTTTCATTTATTGCTATTGTTCTTATTGCTTATATGTTAATTAGTTCTTATCGTTAGTTACTTTATTTGTAGTTTTATGGAGGATTAATTGGGGCATTTGTTTGTTTATTGTTTGATAGTAAAGATCAGCAATCGCTGCAACGGTGGTTGCGTGTTGGCAACATGGCAATTGTTGGGGAGAGGACATTGTCTCTTCAGAGGATTTCCTAGAAGATCATGTCCTGCTCTCGGCAATTGTTGTGTTGCACGCAAATGATGTAAAATAAGATTTTTTTTTTTTTTTTTTATATTAGAGATGTTCTTTCTAAATATACACAAGAGTTTTGTAAAAAAAAAAAAAAAAAAAATGGTTGTTACGTTCTATGTATGCAAGGGCAGACATGGCTATTCTTATGTCTAAATAGTTTGACAGCGAAAGCAATCGCCTGGCTTAGCTCTCTGAGCTTTAACTGATTAATTTGATTTCTAATGTATCCAATAACTGAATGTACATTTTCAGCAGGTTAATTATATGTAATAGTGAAGTTTGTGCTTGCATTATGCGCTTTGATGAACGTTCGGATGTGCGCAAGCTGATTCGATCCCGAAAGCTTGTGCCAGCGAGGGAGTCTCACAGAGAAGCCATCCTTGTGGAATCTGTTAGATATTCGTGTCTACGAAGAAATGCAACTTCTTATATTAACACACACAAGTTTTAGTCCATTGTAAGATTTATTCTTCATACTATTATGGCTTAACACCGTTACAAGTTTTGAACTACATGCTCAACTAAACAATGGTGGGACCGGAAGTTAGATTTTTAAGAGAGGGAACTACTAAAACGTGAAACAGTTAACATGTCCAGCAAATGAAACTTAAATCTTTATACACAAAACGAGAGGGGGAAAACAAATATGATTTATTATCATTACAAATTTAGAATATTTCCAACACCACCTCTTAATAATAATATTTCGATAATGTTCATTTTTCTGATCAACTGCAAGAGCTTCTCTGCTGGAAGAGGCTTGGTAAAAGCATCAGCAATCATTAGTGAGGAGGGGCAATATTGAAGTTCAATAACTCGCTGTTCATGTAAGTCTCGCAGCAGGTGGTATCTAATATCAATGTGTTTGGTGCGCTGGTTTATTCTTTCGGTTTGTGTCAATTTGATACATCCCTGATTATCTTCAAAAAGTATAATGGGGAAAATCAATACTTATCTTGTAGTCTGAGAAGAGTTGCTTCAACCACATTGCTTCTTGGCTTGCAGCAGCAGCAGAAATATACTCTGCTTTGGTGGATGACTGGGCAACACAGCTTTGCTTTCGACTATTCCAGGAAATAGGACTTCTATGAAACATGAACACATATCCACTTGTAGATTTCCTATCCTTAAGGTCTCCTGCCCAGTCCGAATCCACATAGCCTTCAAGAATGGTATCCTTATGATTGCGGAGATGGAGTCTTGCATTCATAGTTACTTTAAGGTATCTAAATATCCTTTTCAGTGCATTCCAGTCTCGTTGATGCGGTTTTTCTATTCTCCGACTTAAAATCCCTACTGCAGCAGCAATATCTGGTTGTGTTGAGGTCGATATATATATCAGTGCTCTAATAGCTTCTCTATACTTTCCATTGCTAGGTAGTAAATCGTGATCTCCCAGATAATGATGATAGTCTATACATATTGGTGTGTTGGCAGGTTTAGCATCTTCCATTCCAAATTTATTTAATAGTTCTTTTATTTTATTCTGCTGATGTAACTTGTAGCTACCATCATCATCTTTATCGATCTGGATTCCTAAATAGTACATGACATCTCCTAAGTCTGTCGTTTCAAAGTTGTTGTTGAGATGTTCAGTTATAGCATCAACAATGCTCACGTCATCACTGCATACTAGGAAATCATCAACATAGAGGAGCATATAAGTTCCTTTCTCTATCTTATGATATAAGCACGGGTTGGCTTTGCTCCTAGAAAAACCCATTGACAGTAATTCTACATTTACTCTTGTGTTCCATTCATAGGCTGACTGTTTCAGCCCATATATACTTTTATTGAATTTGCACACAAGCTCCTTTTCGTTTTCTTTGATGAATCCTTCTGGTTGTGTCATGTAAATGTCTTCTTTTATGTTTCCATGTAAGAAGGCTGTTTTCACATCTAGATGTCTCACAACCATTTTTCTCTTCGCTGCTATGGTCAACAGTACACTCATGGTAGTTTGTCTTGCGACGGGTGCAAATGTCTCTTCATAATTAACTCCTTGCTTCTGAAGGAAACCCTTGGCGACAAGGCGAGCCTTGAAACTATTTATTTGGCCATCACTATCGTATTTTAGCTTGAACACCCATTTTTTCCTATGGCCTTTTGTCCAGGTGGCAGAGGCACTAATTCCCATGTCTTGTTGTGGTAGAGGGATTCCATTTCTTTCTCTGCAGCTTTCATCCATTTCTGTTGTATGTTGTTATCCATTTGCAAAAGATCATTCCATGATTGGGGTTCAGGTATTGGCTCTATAGTCGCTTTATATGACAGTCTTCTTGCTGGGATACCTTTTGTTGTTTCTCGATGAACGTCTTAACTCTTGTTCCTGTATTTGGACTTCAGTTATTACGTTTACTGCATCTCCATTATTTGATGTATGTTCGATCAGTGGACTTTCATTGGTTGTTTTGTTATCATTCTCACTAGTTACTTCAAGTTGCTGTTCGATAAAATCTACATCTCTGCCAATTATTATCTTGTTAGTCTTGGGTATCAGAATCCTGTACGCCTTAGCTTGCTCGCTGTATCCGACGAGTATCCCTTCTTCAGCCTTGCAATTTAATTTGTTCCTTTTTTCTTTAGGGATTAGGGTAAATGCCTTGCTTACAAAAACTTTGATATGTCTTAGGTCGGGAAGTCTTTTATTCCATAGTTCGAATGAGGTTTTCTCACATGCTTTAGTGTATAGCCTGTTTTGTAAGTAATTTGCTGTCATTACTTACTCTCCCCAGTAAGTGTTGCTCATGTTAGCGTCCAATAGCATACATCTTGCCATCTCCATAAGGGATCAGTTTTTTTTCTCTGCAGTACCATTTTGTTCTGGTGAGTACGGTGTAGTTGTCTGGTGTTTTATGCCCTTCCTTTTTAGATAGTTTCTTAGATCTTGTCCTATGTATTCACCTCCACTGTCAGTTAGCAATATACGAGGTTTTCTGTTGAACTTGTTCTTTCCGAGAGCAGTGTACTCCTTTATTTTGCTGTCAACTTCATTCTTTCTCTTGAGTCGATATACTGTCGTGTATCTGCTGTAATCATCAATTAATGTGAGAAAGTAAACATTTCCAGCAGGCGTTTGAGTTTTCATGGGTCCAGCTCTCCTGGACTGGTTCGACGGTTTTGTGATGATTTCGGGAATGACTTTCTTGACAATTTGCCCTTGATGCAACACTCGCATGTGATCAACTCATTGCAGTTTGTTAACTTAATACCTCGAGCTAGTTTTTCATTGTATAGTTTTCTTATGGTATCAGGGCTTCTGTGTCCCAGTCTTCTGTGCCAAAGGTGTATACAGTCCTTATGTCTTTGTTCATTTGCTATATTTGCTCGTTCACCACATATGAGCCTAAAGAGCTGTTCATCAGCAGTTGCCTTTGCTACAACTTTTCCTTCATGTTGTATGAAACAGTTTTCTCCTTTGAAGATTACAGACAGTCCTTTGGTGGTGAGCTTCCTTACTGATAAAAGATTATTCTCCAGATTAGGCACGTAGAGCACATCTTTCACTAATATTTTACATTGGTGGCCTTCTGAAGTATGAATTATATAGCCATTACCAATGCCTTCAGATTCAACATAGATATTATCTGCCAAATATACCTTTTCTTGCTTATCTGTATCCAACTCAATGAAGAAGGATTTGTCATTTGTCTGTGGCTGCTTGCACTGGAATCAATATACCAGTCTTTACTTTGAGTAGGTAGACTTGCTTTAAAACAAAGGATTGGTTCAGAGTTGGCAGCTAACTCAGCCTTTTCTGCTTCAGTAGCGTTTCTTATTTTATTTTCGTAATTAGCTTTTGATGCTTTCCATTTTCGGCAGTCTTTCTTAATGTGTCCTGGTTTATCACAGAAAAAACAATTTATATTTCCTCGTTTATTCCGGTCTTTTTCTTTTCGTGAGTTAATCTTTAGAACTGATTCTGGAGCTTTTTCTTCGCAGTTTTCTTTTCTTCTATTATACTCGTCTAGTAATTTGCCTTTTACATATTTGAACATTAAATCTGATTCTGGTCTTGCTTCTAAGGCTGTGATTAAGGGGCTGTATGATTCTGGCAAGATACATAACATTAAGGCGGCGATGTTGCAGTCTTTCAGTTCTTCGCCTATACCTCGAAGTTGTTGAACGGTTTCCAACATGGCACTTATGTGGCCTTGCATCGATTGCCCAGGCGTATATCGGAATTTATATAACTTTCGATATAAGAACAGCTTACTTGTAAGATTCGATCTTTTGTGTACTTTCTGTAGTTCATCCCACATTCCTTTTGCAGTGATACAGTTCTGAATATGAACATGCTGATCATCGCCAACGTGGAGACCAATGTTAGCGATGGCGCCACGTTCCTTTTTGTCCCAGTCTGGCGGAGCATTTGTCTCTGGTTTCTCTTTTGTGACTACATCCCATTGGTCTTCTTTATAGAACAGCATCTTCATCTTAAATTTCCAAGTTTGATAATTTGTATTATCCAGTTTCTGGATGCTGAACTTCGTTTCTGTTGCAGTCATATTTGGGTGGTGGGAAGAATAACGATGTCACGATTCAGGATAACTAGAATGACAATACGCAAAACAGTTCATTCATACGCTGGGCCCATAACCAGTTAGATATTCGTGTCTGCAAAGAAATGCAATTTCTTATATTAGCGCACACAAGTTTTAGTCCATTGTAAGATTTATTCATCATACTATTAAGGCTTAACGCCTTTACAAGTTTTGAACTACATGCTCAACTAAACAATGGGGGACCGGAAGTTAGATTTTTAAGAGAGGGAACTACTAAAACGTGAAACAGTTAACATGTCCAGCAAACGAAATTTAAATCTTTATACACAAAACGAGAGGGGGAAAACAAATATGATTTATTATCATTACAAATTTAGAATATATCCAACAGAATCTGGTTATGATGGTAGTCCCCTCCGATTGGTGAGCTATTTTTTTGTCATTTACTTTGCTCGCGCTGATGTGGAGGCCCATGTTACAGACAGTTAAGAAGCTTATAGCGTGTCAGCACTGTTGGAATATATAACTGTGCGTTTTTGCAGCATCTTTTGTGCAGCAGAGTGCATTCTGCCTGTACAGAGTGGAGAATTTGGTGTCTTCTGAGTTAATACGCCAGCAGTACTCGTATTGCAATTAGGTGCATGTGTTGTTGCTGCCGTGAACTGGTTGTGCTGGCGTACTGTTAGTGAGACTAGCGGCTTAGCCCCACTGAGATTGTTAGATTCTGTTCGCCGTCACTGTAGTAGTAATAGTTAGTGAATTAATTACAGTCAAAACTCGTTAATACGAAATCGTCGGGACCATAAATTTTTTTCGTATTATCCATCAACTCTGACAACTTTCGAAATAAGCATAGAAAAATTATTGTTATAAAATACGTACATTTTTATTTTGTTCCTTCAGTAAAAAACTCTGTTATTTTGGTCTGTCTACATGACATTACAAATTTTTTGATTAAAACATTATTTACTTTTAAGTATAATGTAAATAAATCTGGAGGAACATTTTCCTCATACAAAATAAATGATTTGAGATCGTCCATCTCACAGTAATCATACGCTGTGTTGACGGAGCAGTGTGTTGAATTTGCCTGGGATCATCATCACTTTTGACTCCACCATCTTGGTTTCTATCTAGGCACTGTTGCACGTGTACAATATAGAAAAAAAGTAAACTTACTTGTTGAAACCATTTCAGCAATGCCTCTTCCATTTCCTCATGTGTTGCTGTTCGCATCCGTTTCCTTTTAAGTATCCCACTTGTCTCTGCTTGCTGTCTTATTTTTTCAGCGTTTTTTATTAGCGTTGACAAAGTTGACGGAGGAATTTCAAATTCTTTAGCACTCTGCCCTCTTTTGCATTTGGTTTTTCAACGGCATCTAGAATTTTGAATTTCACTTTTAGCGAAAGATCCTTTCATTTCTTTTTCCTTACGTCAGACATGGTGTAGCAGCTGTGTAACAGTACGTAGTGTAGTCTGTAGTCTGCAGCTGTGTTAATTGCCGAAGAAGACCAATTGATTCCTGTTTAAAATTGCCACGTGATTCAATTTCTTTTGAAACAAGTGCACTCTCATACAGAACCAATCAGATTCGCGTTAGTGAACACCATGTGATTAGTAGTGTTTGTCCCGCTCGAAAGAGCATGTGATTCTTTAGAAGTCAGTGGTAACATAAAACATTTAATTTTTATTTTAGAAAATTGCATACTTCGAAAGCTTAGTAGAAATTTTATTCTGATCACTATTTTCTCACTAAATTTCCGAACTTTTCCTTCGTATAAACCAGACTTTAATTAAAAATCGTTCGTATTAAGAGGATGAATTTACATGTAAATATCATTCACGGAGACGGGCCTGCAAAATTTTTCGTATTAACCAGGTTTTCTTATTAACAGAGTTTGTATTAACGGGTTTCGACTGTAATTAGGTATTGAGCTCAGCAGTACCAATGGTAGTACCGTGAAATGCATTACCCGACGTGAAAATTGAAACAATTGTCTTATGTTCCTGAGCTGGGTGTACTGACAGTGCGGACGCTGCATACAAACCTTAAGGGTCATAAGGCAGCGGTTCCGTGATTGGCATTTTTGCAGTGTCTGCCGTGGCGTGGTGCCTTAGAGTGTTGAGGTCCACAAGAAGGGGTTTCTGTGTTCCCCCTTTTTAGTATATGAGCCATTCAAAGGTGTGGGCGTAAGTTGTAGTAAAATTTCAACAACTCAAATACACAATCTTATTTTCAAAAAAACAATTATTAGGTCGTTCGTTAAAAAACGGGCCCACGGATATTGTAGGAGAAATGCCGTATGCAGGAACCAGGAGACTGGGCTAAGATGTAGATACGAACCTGACGAATACGAAGCAGGCGCTGTTCCCTGCTGTTGGCAGCATTGTCGAGCACGGAAATTAAAAACAGATGACAGGCACATAGCATGGCCGTCCAGTCAGTCAGTTGTTGTGATCGCGGCGCAAAACAGCCGCATTGCAGGCATCCAAAGAAGTGCAGCGGGGTGTTGTGCAGTTCCCGACAGCAGAAGCCGTAGGGGGTGTGACATCCATCGTCGAATGGTGCAAGTGCACGGTGAGCACTGCATGTGAGTCACAAGGTTGAAAGAGTGGAATAAGTGATTCCGCGACGGGTGCACGTCGCTGGATGATGACCCACGGAGTGGAGCACCCATGCATGTGACAGATGAGCATGTTGGCAAAGTGGAAGAGCTCATCAGGAACGACCATCGCGTGACAATCACGGAAATTTGTGCTTCAGTCGGGCTCAGTCGCGTTAAGGTTCATGCCTTAATCAAGAAGACACTGGAGTTCCGTAAAGTGTGCGCGTAATGGGTCTCACATCAGTTGACACCACAACAAGAGGCCTGTCGCATGAGCCTCAGCCTTCTCGCCTGCATTGAGGCCATTTCACAGCAACTGACTGACTAGACGGCCTCGTTGC
This sequence comes from Rhysida immarginata, assembly GCA_023313115.1. Taxonomy (NCBI): domain Eukaryota; kingdom Metazoa; phylum Arthropoda; class Chilopoda; order Scolopendromorpha; family Scolopendridae; genus Rhysida; species Rhysida immarginata. Next base: position 416,600 of record JAHWFO010052523.1, on the reverse strand, counting down.
ACACCCGTCATCTGTTTTAAATTTCCGTGCTCGACAGTGCTGCCAACAGCGGGGAACAGTGCCTGCTTCGAATTTGATGGGTTCGTATCTGCATCTTAGCCCAGTCTCCTGGTTCGTGCATACGGTATTTTTCTTACAATATGTGCTGGCCTGTTTTTTAATGAATGACCTAATAATTTTTTTTTGAAAATAAGATTGTGTATTTGAACTGTTGAAATTTTACTCTGGGGTTATATGGATACTTAAAATTGAGAACCGATTCTGTTGTTATTTATGCTCTGTTGTTTACGATTGTCAGGGACCGCCCACCCCAGCCAGATTAGGAGTCAGATGATTCTGTTATTTTATAATTTTTGATTTAACTTATCAATATTTTGTAGTTATTTCCTCAAACCACCCCCGAACAATTGCAGCCGTATGAAACGTCGCATTGTCTTGCTGGAACGTGCCAGCCATGTATGGGTGTACTTGATCTGCAATTATGGATAAGTAATCTAATCGGTTGAGAGTGCCTTCCACAGGTATCAGTGGGCCCAGACAATGCCACGAGAACACTCACCACACCATGACGCTGCTGTCACCAGCCTGGATTCATCCAACAATGGATGCAGGATGCTTGTTCTCGGAGGTTTCTCTCCTCACCCACCAACGGCTGTCGCTTCTGTGGAGCAAAAGTCGTGACTTTTCAGAGAAGACAACCTTTTCCCAGTCAGAAGTGGTCCAGTTTCTGTACTGTTGGACAAATTGAAGCCATTTTTGTCAATGAATCTTCATAAGCATGGGTGCGGTGACCATCCGTCTTCTGCAGAGGCCCATACGTAGCAGGGTCCTCTGAACTGTGGTTTTAGAGACATGTCTGCTAGCACCCTCGTTGGTTTGAGTGGTATGTCGGTCGACGGTAGCTCTTCGGTTGGCCTTCACACACCTTCGCAGCTGACGTTCACCTCTCTCATCAATGGCACGTAGTGCTCCACAGTTCTCATACCGTTTATTCTGAGCGGTCCCATTTTCCCAGTCATGGTGCACTTTAACTACAGCAGCACGAGAACAGTTCACAAACTGGGCAGTTTCCAAAATACTGTCACCCTTGGCCCGAAAGCCGATTATCATCCCCTTTTCCAGATCTGATAAATCACGTTTCTTACCTATTGCAGCAATGAGTGATAATTTTTTAACATAGTGGAAACCTACCATATAGTCACCTAGCCAATTCCCAACACGTGCCATAGTTCCTTAGCTGGGCAACCCCGAAGACAAACGTAGGGGGTGGTCATAATAATGACTCAATCCTGTAATTACGTAGCTTTATGTTTTCGAGGTGATAATTAAAACTTTATGGCTACCCCTCATATTGGTGTTCTCTTGTATATTGCATATGAGGTTAATAAGAGTTGGTGTGATGTGATTTATATTTCTCAGGAACAATAAAATCTAAATTAAATTTCTGGTCATTCTAATCCATAATTCTGCAATGATGGGAAGTTTGAACAAATCGTATTAACAACGTAACTGAACAGAACTTTGTTATTGTTTTTTTTTTCTCTCTTTTTAATTGAAATATTAATAATGGGGTTAATAAGATGAAGTAAATTATTTCCTTTTTCCTCCTTTTAGACATACGTGTATATTAATTCTTTTTTCATCTATTTTTTCCTTCTGTTAAGGTAATGCAGGGCTCGGACTTGTCCTGAATTTCCTGAAATTCCTGATTTTTATATTGATGTCCTGAAATGTCCTTAATTTACCCTTAGTGTCCTGAATTGTCCTGATATTTAAAAAAAATTAACTATTTGTACTTTCAACTTCTTATTTAACATTTTCACAACAATTTAAACAACAACTTATAATCGAAGTATGAAAAGAATCATTCATTAACTGACGTGGAAGCCATCTTGAAATGATTTAACACGATATCTCGTTCATGACGTGATCCTAAGTCACATTCATCACATCCAAGGAATCGTTCGCCACCACAGAGTAAAGAAATAACACCTTATTTCTTTACTCTGTGTTCGCCACTAGTATCATCATTCAGTGCGCATCTCTTCTGCGCATGCAAGAGATCTCCCTCTCCTCTGCGTATGGCGCTAA
>JAHWFO010052523.1:399191-411740 GCA_023313115.1 Rhysida immarginata | reverse complement strand
TTGGTGTCATTTGGCCTTTAATGTTTTTCTATTCATTGTTTACCAAAAATTATCGGCCTCGGTGACTCAGCGGTTGCGTGATCGCCTCTGATGCCCGAGGACACGGGTTCGACCCCGGCCGAGGACGACGAGGATTTTTTCAGGGGGAAAATTCTGAGATCACGCACTTCCTTCGGAAGGGAAGTAAAGCCGTTACTCCCGTGTAGTCGTTTGCCGGCTGCACGTTAAAGAACCCTTGCGAGGCAAACTTTGCGGCCCCTATAACGCTGTCTTGAAATGACCATAGCAGTTGAAAAGGACGTTAATACCAAACAAACTGTGCACAGCCAAAGTTTGGGGGCAGCAGTCTTATGGAGTCTGTGCTTGTGCACTGAAAAATTTTGAATTTCTGAAATTCTGACTTTGGATTTTTGAAGTCCATTAAAAAGTAGAATAGTTCTGAATCTGTAATACTCACTCGCTATCTCTTTGTCTTCATCGATATAATTGGGTTCAAAACTTTAAAAGTTCCACACTTTCAGAGCCTCTTTCTCCTAAACAGTTGGATCAATTGAAAAAACACCAAGAATAAAACATTTCTCGAATATTGTGTTCAATCTGAATATCCCATTAAAAATAGGGGTTCTTATTAAAGATTTTTGGCTAATGAATTTCTGCCGCGAAGTAATTCACATTTGATTTTGGACATTTTTTCGTACAGTGCTTTATTTTTGAGATATTTTCATGTCTACGCTTAAATGGACCAGCCTGTATATAAAATAGACTTGATTTATGTTTGATTGCTTGTATGTGTGAACAATCAGCCCGTTGTGTTTGCGTCAACAATCGGCTGGTCGTGTTTGTATGTTGCGTCAATAATAGTTGATGTATTCATGGCCCTCTAGAAACTACCAGGCCTGAACATGTCAATAATGTATTGTTGAAGCACTAAGTTTGGGGACGTTCAAGAAACACGTCTACCTCTTAGGGGGAGGAGGGAGATATAAAAAGTGTGACACAACATGACATTGGTTACACACTCTTCACAACCCCAAGAACTGTTGTGAAAAAAAAAAAAAAAAAAAAAATTCAATTTTTTTCATATTGAAATTTTTTTTTTTTTTTTTTTTTCACAGTATTTTATTTTATTAATACTGTGAAATAATTATTTTCCTTTCAAGTGGAAAATGAGATGTCTTTCTGAACCTACTGTGAAACTATCAGTTGGAAAGCTCATTGTTGTTCTCCACAACAAATGATTTGTCCTTCAAGAAAGCCCCCTAAGATTAATGTTGTCCCAGCATTAAAGGCCACCTAACAGAACTTCACTTGTGTGGTCTGTATCATGCTTCCGTCCAAGCTAAGTAACAACATGAAGCAACTTGCAGGGATGAAAGAAACACTGTCACTGTTACTTTTCTTGGCGAGTGGATGGACTCTATCATGCTTCTGCCCAACTAAATAACAACATGAAGCAAGAGGGAGAAAAGAGATGCTGCCGTTTTTAATTTTCATAGTGACACAGTACAGGGGATTCACAAAATAATATATCAAATTCGAAGGGCTTTATCTCCGCAACGAAACAACTTATATCGCCACTCTACTTATCATCGTGAAGGGGACATTCTGAAGTTTTGTCTTATTGCTAAGAGATGTTGCCAGGTTCTTGAATTCGATAAAATTAATTCGGTGACATATATGGAACCAATACTCCAAAATAATGGAATATCCTACATTGTTTCATCAGTTCACTGAGAAAGGGTGCCATTGCAAAGGGAAAAATTCTGGAAGGCCACGAGCACCGGAAGAGAATGTCCAAAGGATTCAGCAAATGCTCACACACAGTCCTAGGAAATTGACTTGCCGAACCAACTGGGAACTCCAAATGCCCCTTACGACGTTGTGGAAAGTGTTGAGAGAGCATATAGTTATGAAACCTTACAGATTACATCTAGTGCAAGCTCTGGATTGTACATTATGCAGGCTTTTCAAGGGGTAACATTGAATATTTGTGATTATTTGGATAACCAAAATAAACTTCAGTTATTAATTAAAGATACAAATTAAATAAAAAATAAGATATAATAAACAAAAATAGTTAATCAAAATCAAAATAAAAAGCTGACGTTTCGGATAGAGACTATCCTTTATCAAAGCAAAAGAGGATAATTCTCTAAAAGCAAATAGAATATTAGAGAATTATCCTGAAGTTATGAAAGTTGTACTAACGGACTGGTTTATATATAGTTTGCATGGGGAATAGTAAGACTGTATTGGCTGAAAAACAAGAAGAGAACAAATAAGATTAATTAGAAGAACTGTTGGGATAGGACAGGACGGAGGACAAATAGGAAATAAGGGGGTGGCGAGAAAAGTGCAATAGGATGACACATATAAAATTATAAAAAAGTGTAGGAATGAAAGGGTGCCTAGCAAAAAGATTTCGTAAAATTCCTGAATTTTCCTTGATTTTCTTGATTATCAGCAGACATAAAAGGCTGCCATCAAAGAATATTATTGACATTGTTCAAAAATTTTCAATTTTATGATTCCTTGACTGTTCCCGGTTAAAAAAAAAAAAAGAATTCCCTGACAATTCCCAGTCGCTAGTCACCCTGTAAAATAGTCCCACATGTAAGAGCATCGGGTCAAAGGTAGAAAAATATGAAAGAACATTGAAAAGAAGAAATAAAGGATAAGATAAAGAAAAAAGAAAGAAGAAAAGGGCCCATAGGGCTTGCGACAAATTAAGGAATAGCTGAAGTTGGAGAGGGACATGGGAAAGGTAATGAGGGAATGGTGCCTTTGCTAAGGTTAATGCCATTAGGGGTTTATCCTTTTTTGCTTTGATAAAGGATAGTCTCTATCCGAAACGTCAGCTTTTTATTTTGATTTTGATTAATTATTTTTGTTTATTATATCTTATTTTTTATTTAATTTGTATTTTTAATTAATAACTATTATTTATTGTTTTCCAGGGTTCTTGTGTCTCGTCCTTCTCTTAATATATATCCGTTCAAAATAAACTTCAGTATATATCCTTCAGAAAGATGCATTGATTAAATCTATGAGTTGTGTAGTTTGGTAAATATAGCCTTTTTTGATGGAAAGAAACCAAAAGCTCTTGTCCACAAAGAATTTTATTTCGCATATACGTATTTTGGCCTCCTTGAGACAATTATTCAACACCAATTACAATAATCAGGAACATTAATCATCTCTTTATATGATAGGTGGATGCAAAGAAATTTTAACATTAAAGAAACTGGTGAACAAACCTGTTACGGTATTTTCACATGCTACCCTAAACTACAAAAAGGAAGTGTTCTATTGCCAAGATCTCGAAGGAATTGGAGACTTGGAATTGACCTAAGAATTAGGGGAAACCAATCAGCCGAGAGCCAATCAGAAACCAAAGCGAGCACATTTACAGCATTGGTGAAATTACAAATAAACAAGCGTCACTTGCAATAACCAATCCATGAAATAAGAGCTATCACATACAAAATCACAGAAAAAAATCTATTTAATAAAATAATAAGAACTATTAAGCAAATACAGAGCAATTAAAAATTACAAGAAATTAATTATGAATTAGTAAGCAATTTTAGCAGAGTAGAATTGCCGAGGGGGCTTGAAACATTGTTCAAAAGTTGTGTAGGATCAGTCTTTCCAATCTCTACTGTTTTGTAGGCGTCCAAAAGGTTCCTATTCCTTACTGGTCTAAGGAGACAGCAGTCCTTTAACAATATGTCGTGGCCCATCTCAAGCATGTGCTTGGCGACTGCGGATCTCTCATTCCAGCCGAAAAAAAATGTGGGCCGTATGCTCCTTAAATCTTGCTTGTATGTTACGGCACGTGGCTCCTCAGTACAGTTTGGGGCAGTGACTACATGCAATCTCATAGATTCTGGACTGTAACAGTGGTGGAATTTTGTTCTTCGGGTTTACCAATAAATTTTTCAAAATTTTTGGGTTCTTATATGATGTAGGCAACTGGGCCTCCTTGAAAATTGCCTGTAGCTTATTGTTGAGGCCCTTGTTGTATGAAATGGGCAGTCATTTTTTATGAGCCTCATTGCCGCTAAGTTTGGTTGAGTCTCTGACCAGTTTTGCAAAGTTCTTCTTCTGACCAAGTCCTCAACTAAATCTGGGCTGTATCCATTGAGGACAGCTACCTTTTTTATGTGTTTAATTTCTGAAATAAACCTGCCTTTGGACAGGGGTTTATTTCAGTGCTATATCTATTAGGAACAATGGTTGGATGATTTATGCATATACACGTCTGTATGATTTGGTTTCCGATAGATATCAAATTCCAACCCACTGCCTACGGGTATAATTCTTAAGTCGAGGAAAGGGATCATGCCATCATTCTCCATTTCCACAGTGAACTTTATAGTTGGGTAGTGGTTGTTAAGAGGGTCTAAAAAAGTTTGAAGGTCAACCTTGTCCCTGTCAATAAATGCAAATACATCATCGACATATCTATACCAAATCTCGGGGAAATAGGATCCTGAAGAACAGAGTTTGGCCTCAAACTTTCTCATAAATATTTCCGACAAAATGGGGCTCAAACAGCTTCCCATAGGGGTTCCGACAGATATATGTTAAAATTCTCCTTGAAACTGAATGTAATTATTATTTATACAAACTTTACATAGACTTGTGATTTCTGAAATCACCGATGCTTCGATTTTGTTGTCTACTAAAACAGTGTGTAAAAATTCCATAGTGTCCGGAATCGGTACCGTATTTATTCTGCTATAATGCACATCTTGTATAATGCGATTCTACTTTCAGAGCCCAAAGAAACAGTAAAAATTTTATCCTTTTGTATAAAGCGGTTCCCATTTTTGAATTGTCGCAAGAATATACAGAAAAAGAAAAAAGAAAGGAGAATTAAACACTTTTATTTTACTATTACTATTACCAATCAAGACTAACCAATCAACACAGTGGAATACTAGGTGGTATTGCCCAATGGCTTAAGAATATTGTTTGCATGTACTGTTTTTATGATATGATTCACCATATCGTCTGTTTGTAGGCCAAAATAATTTTAATGGAAAAAAATAAATCTTAATTCACTAAATTGAATTTTGATGGTTTATATAATTTTGAACAAAGACAAGAATGATCACAAAACTCTTCAAAACTCTCATCCTCAATGTCACCAAAAAATTCACTTATGCCCACAAAAAAAAAGGGTATGGGTCAAGTATTGAGTCAAAGTAATTTTCATTGGTTCTCAGATCATAAAAAGTGGAAAACATCATGAGTTCATTACAGAAATTGAAAAAAGTGGATAAGTTCCATTGCAGGGAAGACTGAGAATGGCTTATTGATGGTCTCTGACAACACTTCCTAGAAGAAAGCCTGTGCACTGAAGATTTATACATTGTTACATGATCATAGGTAGCCATAATTTAGGGCTTATTATTGGTTGAAATGAGATTAACAATGCCTTTTTATGGTGATGTAACAATGTATGAATTTTCTATGCACAGGCTTTCCTTTTAGATAGTGTTGTTTCTGATGGCATTGTCTTTAGATAGTAGGGAGTCTTTCAACTCCTCTAAAATCACAAGCTAATGAAAATAATTGACGATGGCGGTGCTGCAGCATGGGAAAGTCCCTTTACTGCAAGTTTCTAACTGGATTTGGTTTTCGTTATCAAGATACGCTATAGGGACTATAGTCTGTGCAATAAAAGAAAAAAACTGGCCTGGTGCCAGAATCTGCTATTCGCCAAGTTTTTTCTTTTATTGCACCGACTTTAAATTAATAGACTCCTGTCAAAGATAAGTACTTTCTTTCTATTTAGAGTGCATATTAACGTATTCAGCACATTGTGCAGTAAAGTACAAAGAATAGTTTAATACTATGGCATCTTACCAGCCTGTTGCTCATCATATTGAAAAACTGTCCGACCATAATTACAGAAGTTGGAAATATAATATCAAAATGATGCTAATTGAGCGTGAACTAGGGGATTATGCTAACGGCACCGTTGAACTGAAACCGCAAGCTACTGTTGAAGAAAAACATAATTTCACTGGCAGATGAAAAAGCTTTAGCTACTGTTGCTTTAAGTGTATCATCTGGTCAACAAGTGCATATTGTAGACGCTAAAACATCAAGAGAAGCCTGGCTCACTCTAGCATTAGTTTATGAACCAAAGTCCAGACCAAGAATTTTAAAATTGAAGAAACAGCTCATGAAAATTCACTTGGAGGATGGTGAGTCAATGTCCTCTTACCTAAATCGTTTGATAGTGTGCTGTGATCAACTTGTTGAAGCAGGTGTTAAAGTAGATGTCACGGAACTTGCGTATTCAATGTTGACTGGATTGCCTGATAGTTATGAAGCACTCGTAATGTCACTTGCTAATTTGGAAGATGATAAATATCAGTCTAAGGAGATTAAGACGACCTTATTAGTCGAATAAGATAGAAGGCAACTAAGTGAACCAGAAGAATCCAAGAGTGCATATCTGTATCAGAAACAGAAGGAAGAACCCAACCAAGAAGACAAACACTACTATCAAGGACAGTAATAAATCAAAAGTAGTTTGTTTTGGATGCAGAAAAACAGGTCACATAATACGTAATTGCAGAAGTAAAAGTAAGAAGAAACTAAACTTTGCAAAAAGCAAATATGACAGTTTTCTGCTAACCACTGTGAACCATTCAGAAGATGAAAATTTGTGGCTTTTAGACAGCGGAGCAACAAATCATGTATGTAATGATAGAACTTTGTTCAGCAATTTAGTAGATGATACAAGTGTGCAAATCAAGACAGCAGGAGGAACAATATATATTGTAGGCCATGGTGAAGTGGTAATGAAAATGAAGATTGGCAATAGAATTCAAAACGTAACTTTGAAGAATGTGCTCTACATACCTAAAGTGAAAAGAAATTTAATTTCTATGTCACAGATTGAGGGAAATAAAAAAACTGTTCTTTTCTCCAAAGGATTAGCAACAATCAAGAATGTGAATAGACGATCTATTGCACAAGCATGACTTAAAGATGAACTCTACATTGTTGATGGTGAACTTATCAAGCATCACAAGTCATCGTTTACAGCACGATGTGAAGTAGACTCGGAACAGATATGGCATAAGCGTTTTTGTCATCTTAACACATCTACCATTTAAGAGATGATGCGTAAAAGAAGTGTTATTGGGGGGGGAAAATCACTGTGATCACGTTTTATTTATTATAATTTCTCTTGCTGCCATTTATTGATAATAATTGAACAATATAGGCATGGCATGAAACAAATTTGTAATAATAAAGGTGAAAAATGAAATAAATTTTCGATCAGTAAAATTTTTAACAGCCACTATGTTCTGTCTCCTGAAATTGTCCAAAAACGTTTTCTAAAGTTCAAATGAATATTTATTACAGTACTTAATGCGTGAATACATAATGTGTACTTTAATAATTTCAAAAAATGAACATACAATAAAAGTACACGTTTTTGTATCGTTTTTGTCTTCTTCAAATTTAAATAAACTTTTATTATTTAATTATAAACTTTTTTATTATAAACTTTTATAATAAACCACCATCTGTACTGTATTAAGGAACTTTTTGAAGAATCAGGCAATAATGAATCAGATTTTGAAGGGTTTTTTTTTTTAATTGTATACATCCAGGTTATTCATTTTTCAAATTGTAAAAAATAGATCTTTTTCTGTACATTCTTGCATATTTTATTTCTCCTAAGTTAGTGACGAATCAAAAAACAGGTATCTCATTATACAAGAGGGTAAATTTTTTACTGGTTTTTCGGCCTCTGAAAATGGGATCGCATTATAGTAGAATACTTACGGTACTTATCAAGAGGCAATGCAAATGCCAGAAGCAAGAAATTGGTACAAAGCAATGCAAGAAGAAATGTTAACACAAGAATCAAGAAAAACGTGGATTTTGACTAACCCACCTGAAGATAGAAATGTAATTGGTTGTAGATGGGTATTTGCAGTCAAAAAAGATTCAAATGGTCAAATTAAGAGATTTAAAGTAAGACTTGTTGCTAAAGGTTTTCTTCAAGAAGAAAATATTGACTATTTCCAAACATTTTCTGCAGTAGTGAACTTTTCAGTCATAAGAACAATGCTTGCACTTTCAGTCATTTTGAAATGGAAAACTAAGCATCTTGATATAAAATGTGTCTTTCTATACAGTGAGCTGGAAGAAGAAATATACATGCAACAACCAGATGGATGGACAAAGGAAGGTGAAGAAACTAAAGTGTTGAAATTGAGAAAAGCTGTATATGGATTGAAGCAAGCAAGCAATGCATGGTACAATGAAGTAGACAGGACTTTTCAAACTTTGCAATTTAAAAGGATGAATAGTTCAAGCTGCATCTATACATATCAAGGAATACTAATTTTGGTATATGTTGATGATATAGCAATTTTTGGTCCCAACATGCAAAATATTGAGTCTGTCAAGCAACATATCTCGTCCAAGTTCGAAACAGTGGATTTAAGAGAAAATTCCTTTATACTGAATGTTAGATTTGATCAAAAGGATGATGGATCACTTACATGTGATCAAACAAAATTTATCAAGACGCTACTAATAAAGTATGGATTCAATGATTCAAGAACTGCAATGGGTCCAGGAATCAAATTTATGGATAGCGAAATATTAGTTGACATTCAAGATAAGAAACAGTTTCAAAGTATCATTGGTTCATTAATGTATTTGGCTACCAAGACGCGACCAGATATTCTATTTTCTTTTACAGAGCTTAGTCAGTATGTAGAAAAACCAAGCATAGTCCATATTCAATGTATTAAACATACTTTGCGGTATCTTAATACTACTCTACAAAAGAAACTATGGTTCAAGAATGAAGGTCACCACCATCTAGAAGCCTATTCGGATGCTGATTGGGCAACAAGTAAAGATCGACATTCATTCAGTGGAACTGTGATAGTGCTAGGTGGATCACCAATAAGTTGGCGTACAACAAAACAAAAATGTGTAGCCTTATCCACCATGGAAAGCGAGTACATTGCATTAGCAGAAACCTGTAAAGAAGCAATATGGATCTCTCGTGTACTGGAAGAACTAAATTTACATGATATATTTTCTGTGCCTGTAACGATTTACTGTGACAACAGGGCAGCAATTGATTTAGCAACCAATCATCGTGAGAATGCCAAAACCAAGCACATAGATATCAAACTGTAATTTGTCAAGGAACTTATAGACAATGGACAGGTCCGACTTAAATACATCAGTAATGACTATAACTTAGCCGATATTATGACTAAGAAACTCAAGAAAATTAAGCATACAGAGTTGTGTGATTTAATTTGTGTACTTAATGCAAACAATGTCCAAGGGGGAGATTGTGTGAGTTACAATTGTTTGCATTGTACAGTAGAACCTCCGTACAGTGAAACTCAACGGACCGGCAAAATCATTTCGCTATATAGATATTTTGTTGCATGGAGGTGGTGTTAAAATTTGCATATTTTGATGTATAAATTGCTGATAATTGCATTTATATATGTATATATTTTAAATTTATTATTTACACTGCTCAAAACAATTAAAGGAACACTTGTAAAATCCCCTACGGAGGGCGTAAATAATACTTTTTAGCAATTTCATCTTCTGCAACATGAAACCTACTATCTCCCTCATAGGAAATGGTTGAAGCCAATACACTTTGCTGCCAGATGTTCTGAAAAATTTGCATAGCAACATAATCCGCCGGAAAACAAAGTGGTTACATGCCAGTACACTCTTTGCTTGGAGATAACTGTCGAACATTAGAAGGTGCAGGCATTCCTGGAACGTTGTTGTTAGTGCTCTGACATGCCACGAAGGCATCTTGAAGCAGTAGAAGCTGTGAGAGCCGTAACATTGCTCCAAACGGGTCAATCATTTCGGACTGTGGCAAATGCCCTCAATGTGTCCTCTTCCGTCATTTTCCGACTGTGGACAAGATTCCAGGCGACTGGCCAGTACACACGAAGAGCTGGGCAAGGTCGCCGACGCTCAACAACCGCCAATCAAGATCGTTAAGTGCGGACTTGTGCCCTGCACCGAAGAACCTCAATGGCCAGAGAGCTGAGAAATGATCTGCAGATGTCAACTGGGGTAGCTGTTTCAGATCAAACAAACCAGAACAGATTACGTGAAGTTGGCTTGAGAGCCATACGACCAAATCGAGTGCCTAGGCTAACCCGCCAGCACATACAGGCACGGCTAGAGTTTGCACATTAACGTGTCACCTGGCAGCTTCGCCACTGGCGTTCTGTTCTCTTCACAGACGAGTCAAGATTCCGCCTGACCCGCTGTGATGGCCGTCTATGTGTCTGGAGACGACGTGGTGAGCGAAACACCGACGCAACAGTTTGTGAGACTGACCGAATGGGATGTTGTTCCATTATGGTTTGGGCTGGCATCTCAATAGACCATCGAACAGATCTTGTGGTCGTCCGAGGGCGAATGCCCGCTGACGTTTACATTCTGGAAGAACATGTGATTGTTGCTGCACATGGCATGGGGCCTGGATTGCTTCTGATGCAGGATAATGCTCGTCCACACACTGCAGCTGTCACTCAAGACTTCCTACGGATGCATGGCGTGCAGACCATGAGGTGGCCTGCAGTGAGTCCAGACCTAAATCCCCTTGAACATCTTTGGGACATGCTTGACAGGTGAATTCGACACCGCCCTTCAGCTCCAGAAACACTGCAACGGCTCATCCAGGCACTTACTGAGGAATGGGACCGGCTTCCCCAAGATCACATCCGTCGACTGATACGGAGCATGCCTTGAAGGTGCATGGAGGTTACTGCAGCCCATGGTAGGCATACACATTACTGAGTGGTGCAAAAACTGATCCCTGGAAGAAACAGGGCATTCTCCTCACAACGTCCAAAGGACATTTCACTTTGTTTTAGGCAGGGGTCCCTACAGTTTCCTGTTTTTTCTTTGTTTTTTCACCAGTTGTTTCAATAGGTTGATTTAAGTATAGATGGCAGCGCCTACGCTTTATGTATCTGAGGCTATGACGCTATGGTCGAAATGAGGAGAAAATCTCGGCAATGTTAAGAATACTGTATAAGAACATGCATGTAAATTGTTCAGTTCCATAGTGTTCGTACAACAATGTTAAAAACAAAAATCTCAATTTTTATGGATTTCCTACAGATCGAAAAATTCAGTGAGGTTAAATGAGATGTCGTAGCCTAGCCCAATATTTAGCATTGTCACTTTCGTAAACCGTAATTCATTATAAAATTTGCTCACTGTTAGTCAATACTTGTTTATTTCCATCAGTTTTCGCTCTTATTAACTGAAGCTTTTCTTTCAAGTCTTTAACTTTCATCTTCACTAAACTTTTGTAAATAAACTAGAACAAATTTAAAATGAGTTTAGTCTCCTTATAATGGGGAAAATCGTGAAATAATAAAACAAAATTTAAATTAAAGTCACCAATCTTGAAGAAACTTGGGAGATGAAGGAATGTAGTCTATTGAAGATTTGTTGATGGTAGAAATAAAACCAGTCTATTGAGGATGTAGATGAAGTTCTTGTGCAGATGATGTTCTTGTAAGAATTTGTTTTTAACTTCGTTTGCGATGATTTCGTTCGTTGGTTGTCCGGTCATGCTAAGTGAGGAAACTAAATTTCGTAATAAAGAGCTAATATATACCTTAAAAATTATTGTCTGTGCCGAAACATCCTTACGTTATTGGAATAATTATGCTATAAAGATTTCGCTATATGGAGATTGAAAAAGCATTAAATCAATAGGATTTTTGTCGGGACCACAGAAAAATTTCGTTATACAGAGAATTTCGCTATATCGACGTTCGCTCTACGGAGGTTCTACTGTATCAGTTTCAATTTTTAACCAAAAATTCTTTTTACGACCTCTAGTAAGGATTAGTAATACATTCATATTTCTACATCATTCTTCTTTTTGTCAGCTCCGACTATGGTCGTAATATAAGTTAATAGAATAAACAAATTTTATTCGGTTCAAGTTTCAATAAATTCATCGGGATATGTATTGTGACATATTTAAATTGTTAGAAAAAATATTTATTTAATTGGTTGTCAAAATTATCAAAAAATAATAACTTCTAAAATTTTAAAATTTTATGTTTTGACAAGGCTACATTTTTTTTATAAAAGATATTAGCAAGTCAAAACTTGATAAGAACAAAATGAAATTTTTAAACTTGCATAGAAGCTAACAGCTTAAAAATTAATGAGGGTTTTTTTTTTTCTAATGCATGTATTTCAATTTGTAAATAAGTATTGAAAAGAATTTTGGCTCAAATTATTTCAAGCAAAACAATTTTAATATCTTTTATTCATTTAATTAATTATTGAAGATTGTGTTTAATAAAATATTATTTCTACTGAAATTTAATTGAATTAAAAGCAAAATTTCGTTGGAAAAAACATGTTTAAATACACTGATTGGAAGAAAGTAATTGGACACTTTCGGTTTTAGACGTTTTGTCTAATATCTAGAAAAATACTTGATGAATTATCCTGAAATTTCAGGGGTGT
>JAHWFO010052523.1:346940-394191 GCA_023313115.1 Rhysida immarginata | reverse complement strand
GCTAATAAATTATGCAAAAGACAATTTGGTAACGCATGTGCATGCGCAGTTAAACATTATTTAGTAAAAATGCTCATATTTTTATCAAATATTTAATATTTTTCTATTCTGATTGCAGGGTGTTGTCTGTACTGTAGTTTCTCAAGTTTCCTGTAAATGGCATTGCATTGGGTTGAAAATCCTGCGTGTTATAAACAAAAAACTTACGAAAACATTTCGACCTTTTTAAAGAAACCTTTATGTCTCCATGAATATACGTGCTATTCTCATACAAATGAACACAGAAAAGTAAAACAAGCCTCTTAAGCATATGCTACAGCTACAATGCATTTCAAGCATTATTTTTTACAGGGTGATTCCAAACATTATTTTTTTGGTTCACTTCTTTGCTGGTCCCATATTTGCCTTCGGGAGAAAACCTTCGCTAAAATATATGATGTGTAACATCCTTTTTACACTCCTGAAATTTCAGGATAATTCGTTAAGTATTTTTCTAGATATTAGACAAAATGTCTAAAATCGAATGTGTCCATTTACTTTCTTCCAATCAGTGTATTATATATCTATGAACAACTTGCACTATGATACCCTAACAAGGAACAGTAACGCCATCTGGCAGTGTCATCAGGAAAACAAAAATAATCCACGTATAAATAAAATATTTTAAAAAGGATTGCAAACTTCGCTTTATGCATTAACATCATGGACTGAGCATCTGCCTGGTGAAGTCATCGCCGAAATGGTTACAATGCGTCACTGAAATAGATCAACAATCCTTTCAAATTCACGGAAAAAACAATTTCTCCACTTAAGAGGGGGTTATGTTAAAACGCAATTTAATACTTCTTTTATTTCCTCCATATTCTGCATATTTTCCTTATTATCATTATCAATGTTGTCGTTATTTATTGTGTTAGAGAAGTGTTTCGTTGTCATCGCTTATTGCCAAGAGATGGCGCTATGATATTTCCTTCGTTTGCGTGTGTACTTCGTTTCTGTATGTAGTCGTTGTTGTTGTTAGTTTTCTTGCAATGAAGAGGCTTCCAATCAACATGTTGCTTGTTTTATGTCGTTAATAAACAAAGTATTTGATTCTTATGATGAATTTGAAGCCACTTATATCGGCTCATAAAGAGCTCATCTTTATGTGCTCTTAGCTTATGCATCCTGGAGTTTCGTTTCGTTATCGGTATTCAATCGTGCAATGCCTTACATAGTTTTAAACGTAATTTTAACAATAATATATTTTTTAAACGTGTAATGTAAATCATTTTCGTTACTTGAACTATGCCTGAACTGATTATCAAATGAATCAATCTTGGAAACATAAGCGAATGCTCGTGAAAGGTCTCGAAACGGAAATTTGCACTGCTTTTCCATAGCTTTCAAGCAAAACAATGGTCGCATTCGGGCTCTGGCTGACATCACGGAGCTTAGCCAATCACAACAGAAATCGCGATCGAGCATACCTTATACTCCACTTACCTTGGGCTGTGTTTGTTAATATATTCAAAATGGCGGCATGTGAAGTGAGCCGTGTTTAAATCTCCATCTAAGTTAGTTTCCTCATATTATTTAGTGATATTTACAAACATCCAACGATTTTTTTTATAGGTGAGTATTGCTAACATTAATAAGTATACCGGTATATTAATTTAATAAAATATTAAGTGGGAAAATTACAGGGAGAATGGCAGTGTTCGTTAATTTATTCAAAATAGCAGCATGCGAAGTGAGCTATGTTTAAATCTCCATTGAAGTTATTTTCCTTAATTTTATTTAGTGATATTTACAAATATCCGAAGATTTTTTGTAGGTGATTATTGTTAACAATAACAAATAGATATTAATTTAATAAAATTTAAGTGGGAAAATTATGAGATCAATTCAGTTTAGAAGTTATTTTCTAATTAACTTTTGGCAACGGGAAATTCAAATAAAAAGTCACTTACTGTACTGTATAATGAACTGTACGGTAAGTAATCATTTACAGTAAACAGAGCGTGCAAACTTTACTCAATTAATTCAGAACAAAGGATTAAACGTATTACATAATAAGCACTAGTGGAAAATCTTTCCAAGACAGCATAGTGAACATCGCCATTATCGATGTCAGCATGTCTCATTCCAAAATCAGCTCGACTTCGCGTCGACACACTTCTTTCTCTCAAGCGTGCAACATTCATAATAATAACAGTAAATGTTTTTAAAAAATATCTGCTCTTTTTGCAGAATCCCTCTGCTGCAACAAAGTCGGAGACAGACATCAGACGGACATTGTTGCAGCATCTGAAGATCGCTAATCCCCAACAACAAAATGAAATAATATTTCCCGAGTGCTTATTCAAAAAAACTAATAGGTAATAAACGACTTAACCAACCGCATAGTAGCCAACAATTACATATTTGTTACAAATGACAACAGGCACTGGAACTAACCATTACAGTAAACAGAACGCATTACAAGATACATATCCACATATATCTATATACTAAAGCACCAGGAACTTACAATGACTGTACACACCCGCATACATCAGCCACACTGATCTATGGTAACAAAAGAATACTATGACATGGCTGAGTTTATTTATGCAAGTGCAGAGTGTTATCATATATGATCATGCACTGTATTAAAGAGTTAACAGTAAGTCATATGAATGTATGTTATAATTTCATGAAACTACTATTACACTCTCATCAACTTCAGTTTTCCACCCATTCAACATATTCTTTATTTAGTTAATCTTTTAAGATGCCCATTAGCTCTCTTTGCCATTGTGCTGCAATTCTAACTGGCCTCGCAGCAATATATGTGGTACCCATCCATTTGCAAAATTGTTTATCTGCTGTGCTCTTCATGGAGGCATGATGCAAGCCACAGTTTCTGTAATGGAACCTCTTAGGTAAATAATACACTTAATTAAGAGTGTGATTCTAATCGATTCATAACACTGTACTTGCAGCATCCCTTTGTAGCAATCTTTTCTGCAGCATCTCTTGTATCGATGGACAAAATGCATCATAAGGTATTTGATGAAATTAAAAAGATTCTTCTTGCAGTTTTTGTCCAAACTGAAGATTTTGAAAGGGTGGCAAAAACTTTCCAACTTCTAGAAATGTTGCAGTTAATCATCCTGTATTCATTACAACAGGCAAAGGGTGGGAAGACACCTATTGGTCATGATTCTAGCATGTCCAGTATTGCTGCAGCTTTGATTATTACAATGGACAGTTTGCAGTCAGTATTGGGATTCCCTCACATGTCTTTGTTTCCACTTTTCAGAAACAGTTCTGTGAGAAGGGATTTCATAATGTTTAGTGAAAAAGTTAAAGATAACTATAATTTCTGAACACGACTAATGTTTGCTGCTCATCCACTTACTCCCTATTGCTCCGAGGCCAGTGTGAAGCTAATTTGTTCGATGTGGTATTTCATTGGTTAGAGTTGTAGATAGACACTCTATCTAGTGCCTTATTGTTGCTGCTGATGTCTGTGGAAGCTTCCACCCCCAACCCCCTCGCCCTCATTATCAGTTGTCATCATTTTCAACATTTTATTTTACTTTATGCATACATACATACTATCTCATCTCATAGTATGCACAGTCGGGTGCAAAAAGATTTAGACTTAAGTCATAGTTGAGCACATGAATAGCACATCCCAAGCGTATACCTGCTACCCTGTTTTCATTCAGAAGAGACAGATCCAGTCTGATCTGCCTTGACTCTCAGTAAAAGTACCTGATTTTGCAACCAATGAACATCCGGTAAGCTCAGTTTCTACGGAGCAGATAAAAACCTTTTTGCATCCGACGGTACATATCTCATACATTCTAGTCCTATAATGTTTAAATCGTCTTGTGGGCCTAGGAAAAAGAGTAAAAATGTTGATCGACTTTTTGCTGCTATAAAACAGAGAGGGAGAGAGATGGCAGAAGCTGTTTGGCCTTTCCTTCAGTGTCATTTATTCAGGACATGACAATGGCCTGTGAGAGAGGGGTGCACCAGTGTTTTTTGATTTTCAAAGGCTTTATTTTTTTATAATGAATGACTGATGTAGAGAAGAAGGGCGAGACACAAAACCCTGGAATACAATAAATAAAAAAAATAAAATAAAATCAAAAATAAAAATTAATAAATAAAAAGCTGAGGTTTCGGATAGAGGTTAGGTTATGTTATTTAATTTCATATATTACATTCTCCTTGATCTAGAGAAATATCCTTGCTTTGACAAAGGATAGCCCCTATCCGAAACGTCAGCTTTTTATTTATTATTTTTGATTTATTTTGTGACGTGCCACCCCCTACCCTCAATGGGCTTTACACACCAAAGGTTAGCAAAAGGGGGAGGTGGACTCGTCACAGGTTCGGGGCCTGGATTAATCACAGCAGGACTGACTGACGCAGAGCCGATGAATCTGATTCACACATTTTTATTCAAATAACTGATTTAGCAGGGACGGTCAGTGTAAACAAGTTCTTAAGCATAAGCGGAGGGGCCCCTCTAAGGTTTATGTTTACCACTCTAAATTATACTTATGACACAAGGCATCTTTTAAGTGATATGGTAGGAGCTTGATACAGAAACATCGAATTTACAGAGCAGTAGGTATAATCACGCACTCCACACGAATAATAAACAGGTTCGACCGTTAAAAGGGCGTCATATCCACCACAAGTACACACTGCCAACTCCCGTATAAAGTTTTCCTTCGTTTTACGCTCGAAAGCGAGTTGCGACCCTTTTTGTTAATAGGAAGGGAGGGCCCATTAACCCCTCCTTGGCGAGTGTCAGTGGTCCGTTTTGTTGTGAGATAATATGCGTTACCTGGTGGGTTAGGGTGTTTTCACATTAGCCCTGTGCACCCTTAGCCTGTGGAAAATCCGCAATGATTATCGATGGATGGACTCCTCGGACAACCTTCCTTGGTGCTGCGTGAAAAACGATGCCAACATTTTGCATGTGCACCTTACTGGGACTTGACACTAATGAAAGCTACCATAATATCTAATTAATTATCTGAGATTTACAGTCTACAGTTCATAAGGCAATTGCTAAAACACAGAACAAAACTTTGTAACATGAGGCACAACCCCATACTGGGCCTACAGTTTTAGATTTCACTGGAAATGAGAACATAAGAATGACGCTCGTTACAGTTGTGGCACATTTCTGTTCTCGGCACTTTACAAGAAAGTTGCATTTGAAGAAACAAAGTCCAACAATGCTTCACTCGCGCGAATGTTCTCCGCTACTTGGGGCAAAAGGGCAGACGCATTCCTTGGCGCATGGGAAAAGCAATATACCGTAATTTTCGGCAGTAACGCCGCGGCGGCCGATACGCCCCCCCACCACGCACGCAGTCGGTAATCTAAAAAGTTTTCTTATATGCTTCAATAAAAGTAATGCGCATTTGAGTGGGAAAAAATTTTTAATTTCGTACGTATAATATATTTCTGCATACATTTCCTCCAGTGCCGAATACATTTTTCGTCGAGTCCTAACTGCCTCGCTGCTGCACTATTGTGCTTAGGCCTTTTCAATCTTGGCTGTTAGTTTAAAAGCTGCTGTATAGCTTGGACGTCGCTTTGGCGAATTTGAAACATACTCTGTTTATGGTGAAGATATACTCCACCGTGCCCTTGCTTATAATAATAATAATAAATAATATATAATAAAATATTGGTGCTTCTAACACCTCTCAAGCGCTCTCGTGACCGTTTAGCCCCGCGCACGCGCTCGAAAATCTTTCTGAAAGTCAGCCCCGAGCGTTAAAACGCAAAAATGTACGTACGAAAAAAACTAAACTTTAAAGAAAATTCGAAACCTAAGAGAAAAAAATTTTTAAAAATATAAAATATAAAACAATCTTCGCTTTCATCTTCAGCTCCTTCGCCCCTACCGTGTATCCAGCTATAAGAAATTTTAATTAAAAAAACGGAAAAGAAATATGCCAACAGGCGTTCTCCTTAAAGACAAATTTCATTTCCCGTTTAAAGTATACCCGTGTGTGTGTGTGTGTGTTCATGCGCACACGCCAATCATAAGCTGGCTGCGGGAGTTGGCCTTTGTGTAGCGGGAGCGTAGCGAGTACGCGTCGCCGTCACCTAAAAGGGAAGATTTATCCTTAAAAAAAACGTGTATCCTGACATGTTTTGTGCCTTCAGATTCATTACAAAACTATAAACTCATTCGGAACATACTTCGAGGTGGGATACGCTTTCACTGTCGGCCATTATTGCGAAGCGAAAGTGAACAGGTACGCTTGAACGTGATCAGATTTGAAAGTTGATTTGTAAGTTTTTAGATGCAGTGCTCATGTTGATCGGTGAACATAGGAGGACTGGCAGTCTAAATCGTACCGGGCAGGTACCGGGAAAAATCGGCGAAAGCTGCCTTCAATGATGAGAAAGTAAAGGCATCCATCCGGCCCACCGGTTTTTTTTCCGAACGCTCACGCTCGATCGCTATCTGAGTGAATTTTTAATTACTAGGGATGTGAATTCATCTATAAATTCATCAATAAATATAAATCACGGATTATATTGTCCCTACTCATTTTATATCGTTGAGAGAATGATATGAAGTAGGCCTAAAATCGTGGGTAGGTTTGTTTTTTTTTGTTTGTTTTTTTTAGGTTTTGTAAAATCTCCGACAGTAGCGCCGCGGCGGCTAATACGCCGCACACGCCAAAATTTTCACTTTTATTAACAGAAACGCCGTTTGCGCTACTCCCGAAAATTATGGTAAAATTGTCACTCACCAGTTGTCATCTAATTGGATTTTGTTTACCACAAATTAATACTGCTTTGTCATCATCAGTTGTCATAATCGGAAGAATCTGAATCGGGCCCGCGCCTTCAGCCGCCATTACACTTGACTCTAACGCTTTCCTGCACAGCTTCTGCATATGTTGGAATCAATTTAAATTATTCTCATAAACGCAAAACATTTTAAACTGCATACAAACAAATCCTGAGGTGCTAATCGCACCAAATGTGTTGAGGGAACGGCTCTAATTAGATCTGAGACCATATTATAATGCTCTCATCGGGAATAACAGAGACGACCGCTCAACACGAACGCAACTCAAGAAGAGAAAAACAAAAACAAAAAAAAACATTCTTTTACAATAACAATACATTCATTATATTAAAATTAAAGCAATTGTTTACCGGAGGCTAAGCGCAAATTCTAAAAGCAACAACAATGCTAGCCTCCAATAATCAAAGCAGTAAAAAAAGAACAATGACCAACACGCAACCACCCCACGATCCGTGCGGGACGCTCGCAAATGAGCAGCCACACTACAAATTACGCGTAACACAGACAAAACAACCCATATTCCCACACTTTACACAGCTCAAACAATCTACTGACACAACCCACTACACGAGTACACATTCTAAAGCAACCACGACCAATTTCCACAGCATGACCAAGACAACAAAAAAAACGAACCGACAAATGCACACAGCACCCGCGCACACCTCCCGTTCGCTATTCCCTATTTCCCGTCGGACATATGCAACACTCTAAACTGACATAGAATGTCACAATTTTATTTATTTATTTATTTATTTATTTATTTATTTATTTATTTATTTATTTTTATAATATCAATGGAACTGTGATATACGTATTTCTATCAATGAATGATATTCTGAAGTTCACTTGTTGGATGTTATTTCATGAATGAAAAATAATAACAAGGATCAATGACTCAGTTTAAAAATTGAATTTATTGTGTCAGCGAAAATAAAATGAATGAGGAGGAAGATTCTGTTGACAGAAAAAGTTGAGTGACCAAAGAACTTAAGGCAAGATGACAAGCAGAAGCAACAGTGACAACAAAACAATCTATACCAGAACGATCTCTAGCATGTTGAAATGCAGATTCCAAAGTTCGTTGTCATTGGACATCTAGCCAAGTTGTTTGCAAAAAAGCGATTATATTTGCTGGTTATCAAGTTACACACACCTGTGGACTGATGAATACTATTTGGCACTTCAAGAAAATTGTTGTCACAGAGGGAAAGTTGAAGAAGCCTGTCGATAACGGATGTTGCTATTGGTAATGAACTATCTTATCTAAATTTCTTATACAACCTCTGACAATTAAGTTCGGTGAATGAGTTCACACAACAAAATGCAAAACAGATAGAGCCACATTTACTTTATTGTCCTTCGAAATAATCACCCTGGAAGGCAATGCACTCTTGGGATCGGGTGTATAAGTCCTGGAAGCTCCTTAGGGATGGCTTTAAGTTCACGTGTCACGTTTGCTTGAACGTCTGGAATGTCTGCAAATCTGTGTCCTTTTAAGGCCCGTTTCAGGCGTGGGAACAAGAAAAAGTCTGCCGGTGCCAAGTCTGGTGAATAAGGTGGATGAGCTATGGATACGACCCCTTTGTTGGCCAGAAACTGTTGCGCGATTACGGCAGTGTTCCTCTTTGATCCGTTATCCACAGTTACGTGCGCACGCTACACCTTCAACTGAAGAAACTAGCATCTGCTAAACCATTGCATGCACAAACGTGACTTGTCTAAACTTGCTTAAACAATGACTGGGCTTGTATTCACATGCATTGTTACTCGCGTAAAGCTCGCACAGATTAGGGTGTGATGTCATTCACCGAACGTAATTGTCAGAGGTTGTATGATATTAATCTATCACTGCAACAACCTGGATGGACATGTGATTCAATGTGTTTTCCTGTACCAACTGGAAATCTAATCAAATTTAAAGCTTTGTTATCTAGCTGTAGAGAAAGAGAAACAGAAAAGCAAATAGAGAATAAGATGCCAAAGAAACTATAGATGAAGACATAAAGATAAATTTTACGATCAATACAACTTTGATGAAGTTGACGGAGGCCTTGCAGTACATAGCAGGGGGAAAAATTGCACATAATTGATTTCAAGGCCTCCAACTTCATCAAGAAGAACAGTACAGAAAACTCTCGATTTCAAAACAATTCAACTTAGTTTTTAAACTGTGCCATGTAATGGCAGTGTAATGATTATTTGCCCTACACTAAATAAAGATTTTGTATTTGGTTACTTTATAATTATTGTACTACAAGTTAGCTTTCATTGTACGATTAATTGTTGTTGCAATTTTATCTACTTTTGCGTTTGTTTATTATGTTGATTGTGTGTCATTGCTCGAATGAGCAACAATGCATAAACAGTAGTTTTGCAATTGTTGAGGAGCGGCCATTCGGAGAGGTAATTAAAACTTTCCCGAAAAGGCAATCCTTAGTTTTTATGTTATGATAAAGAATGTTTTTTGTTCAGCCGTTTTTCAGCCATTGACAAGGCAGGATGTATAATAACCTTGTTAGCAAGTTGTGAAGTTGATGTGGCCATGTTGGGCTGATTAGTGTCGAGAACATAATAATTCTATGGGAGTTTGCAGCCCCCCCCCCCTACCCAATAAGAGACAATTTATTGGTTTTGTTTAAAACGTCCAAGATAAATATTGTTTTTTCCTGTGCGGCGTTGGAAAATATCTGAGAGTGAGTCCTTACTATGATGAGACCGTTCTTTTATTTTCTTCTTATTGTGAATACAGCACCTGCTTAACTGTAGACAGAAGCATTCAGAGTTGCCCATCGGTGCTTTTAATTGGTCATCATTTGTAGTGTTTTGGCCTCCAGTAATAAATGAGCATCTAAGTAAAGAATATTGTCACCTTTGTGTCGGACACAGCCGCGGGATTGTGGTGTGATACCGTTGCGGCGAAAGAATTAGCTCGACGATTGGGAATAAACTGGGTGTATGCACTTTCTTGTGGAGTGAGGCGCGCTTGGGTTCTGTTTCTGTATAATAAGCTCCTTTTGTCAATGTATAGACACGTAGTTAATAAGCTCTTATTATTTTATCGGTTGCACAGGTGGAGATGTTTGTGAGGCTGCATAATGCTCACCAAGGAATGGGGAGTCGGAGCGCAGGCTCATGGTGAGGGCAGTTTGCTGTTAGCGTGTGCTGTATTGCTGCGCAGAGCTCAGTCTCGCCGGTAAATGGTGGCTGTAACAGGCTATTGATTGTGCCAAGCCCACACACCTGGAGATAGGTTGCTCCAGGTTTAAGGTGATTGCTCTGGAAACCTGGTTTGGTTATGGGAGGTTTCTGTGTCCCTCCTCAGTGTTAAAAAAGGGACATGCGACACTCTCCGTGTGTCCTCTTTGGGAATATTTGAGTGTGGACCTCGTTGTTGCCCAGTAGCCTGTGAACTAATATATAGCGTGAGTGCTATGGTACATGACAATACTGCTAAGTAAGCATGTCCTGCCTCACCCGAAAATGTTACCTGGCAGCATGCAAGAAGCCATGTATTGTGCAGCTGCATTGTCTTGAGAGGGAGTCTTGTTAATTTGATATAGACTATAGTTAATTGTTTAAGGAATAGTTTAAATTTGCGCACCAGTTCTTTTTGTATTTTTTTTTCGTTGAACTGTAATACTTATCCATGATTATTAAAGTGTTACTATATTTTGTAATAGTGATATCTGCGTCAAATTCTTCCCGTTACCGGCCTGAACTTAAACTGACACTTGCCTGTGAGGTGTAGTGTTCGTTGGAAGCCGCGGGGGCGATGCCCTCACGGGCGTTCGTTACAAAACAAAAGATGACTGTTTCAGTAATTATTTGGCATATACAAAAACTTTCAGGTTGACCTCAAAATTAATAAAATACAGACTGTCCCAAATTGATGTATACACTCTTTGAAACGTTATAGCTCAGCAACGAAATGAGATAGAAATATAAGGTTTATTGTGTATGATCCAGACGGCACTGGAAAAGTATAGCAACGTGTTCATTGTTGTTCATTTGTTTATAAACCAAAATGGCGGTGAGACATTCATTCAATGAACGTAAGTGGATACTGAAGTGTTATTGGAAAGTAGAGAACGTTGAGGTTCAACGACGTTGGTACACCACCGCCAACAAGGGTAACAATAACAAAAATCCGAGACAAGTTTGAAGCCGAAGGAACTGTGAAAGATGTGTTAAAAAGTCTGTGCGGAAGAAAGAGAAATTCCATTGATAATGAGAGTGTTGATGGCATCATGGAGGTTTTTGCACAATCCCCAAAGAAGTCAGTGAGTCAGTGCTCTCGTGAAATTGGTATTGCCAAATCCTGTGTTCATAGAATTTTGCGAGGTCAAAAATGGAAGTCTTACATTCCGCGACTTGTCATGCACTAAATGAGGACAACCCAAATATGTGACTGCACAAGTGTGACAAAAGGGAGGATTTTTAAGACGTAAATGTTTGGTCAGATTGAACATTCCATCAATTATATTCCATTAGCTACAATCCAGTCGGTATGTCGCTCTGTTTGACATTGGTGTTGGGAGTGTACTGTGGCAGAAGGTAGACATTTTGAACATGTACGGGCTTAAGAAAGTTTAAGCAATAAAATACAACGAACTTTATATTTCATTGCTGAGTTATAACATTTCAAAGGGAGTATACATCAATTTGGGACACCCTGTATATGAAAGATTTTCATTCCCCCCTGGCCATGCAATCGAGACAGGTGCCATTTTTCTGGAAACAGTGATGTCATTGTTTCTAGTGAGGTATGAAGGAGTTTTGGAATCGTGATGAAAACATGATTTCACACTGCAGCAATTGTTATTGCTTATTATTGGGTTATCAGGAAACTACAGGGCATTGCAATAAAATACAAATATGAAAACCAGTACCTTCAGCAATTTTGATAATAGTGACAGCGATGAACAAGGGCTGTCAGCAGAATTAAATAATACTGCAACTTCTGCAATGCAGCACAAATGTAACTTTTTCAAATTCTGTTTTCGACATTATGATCATTAAGGTCTTAGTAATTAAAAAATAAGAACTCCATTTAATTAAAAGAACTAGATATAAAAATAAATAATAAAAACAATTGAATAAAAGTCACCCAGTGGAGAAATACAAAGGTTGAAGTGTACGAAACACAGATGAAACAAAGGTCTTGGGGAGCTTATGTACAGGGTGATTATAATTAAAGTTTAAGTTTAAAAATGCTATAAAAAAAGAACCACTTAGTAGAATGACGTCCAATTTGAACGGAATGCTATTGAAGAAGGGGAAAGCTTATGTCATAAGAAAAAAAAGTAGGTCCAAATTTTAGCAACATATGGCGCTGTCAGCGTCAGAATATGTAAATGAAAATACCTGTCATGTGCACGACTCATTTCATTTGTTATAAAAACGCCGGTTACACTGCTTTTTCTCATTCTGAACGTGATGCCGGAGACACTTCGATCAGTTGTGGAACATGCTGTTTTTCGATTTCAACTTGTTGCACACAACGCTGGACAGCATATTGAACATGTTTTGCGCCAGTCTCCTGCAATTTAAAGAACCGATTTGATGGATGCTTTGCACACTGAACAGTACAGTTGGTTTAACGTGTAACGTGCACCTTAGCCTTTGTTTTATGATTCATTTGTCATTTGTAGTCGAAATTCTGACGCTTACAGCGCCATCTGTTGCTAAAATTTGGACCTACTTTTTTTTCTTTTGCCATAAGCTTTCCCCCTTCTTCTATAACATTCCGTTCAAATTGGACGTCATTCCACTAAGTGGTTCTTTTTTTATAGGGTTTTGAAACTTAAACTTTAATTATAATAATCACCTTGTAGATGAAACACAGATGAAAAGTATATCTTGTGGAGAAATGTTACATGAAACACAGTAACAGGAGAAGAAGATCTATGATGAAAGTCCAATGATCCGTAGAAACGTAGATGACAAAATTGATATGCATTTAAAATACTTTCATTCAATTGTTTTTATTATTTATTTTTATTTCTATTTCTTTTAATTAAATGGAGTTCATATTTTTTAATTAATATACTTTATTACAACTCCTACTCTTATATAATTATTAAGGTCTTAGCTTGGCTATATCAACTTTTCAGGCTTTTTCGTGGCCCCTTCAAGTCATTTGCAGATGCTTTAACAGCAACCATTAAGAAAGCCAAGATATTGCATGTGATATAACAATTGAATTGTAATGATTAGTGAACAATAAACAAAATGTTACTTTGTTTATCTTTTTAAGTATTGTTGACGTGAGCACATGCATGCAACAGACACTTTGACAAGGCTCGATTTACTCAATTGCTCATGTTAATTAATGTTTTTACTGCGTCTGTACGATTGTACGGAACATAGAATGGTTGCCATAAAGCAATTGTAATACTCGGTAAATTGAAAATGCTTTATATTATAACATGAATGTTCAACAATAAAATAGATGTAACTTTGTTTATTAGGATCTTTAGCTAAATTTTAATTCTCAAATTTAAATTACTTTAGTGTCACAGCTAAATCTCTTTCTTGGAATGTTTGCAAGATTTTTTATTATATTATATTTTATTTTATTTTATTGATTTATTTATTATTATTTTTTATTTTTATTTTATTAGAACAACTAAGCTTTGGGCTGAGTGTATCACATCAAAATCAGATCGGCTAAGAGATGGAGAGCTCAGGATGAGGTTTGACTTTGGTGAGAGGATTTTGAAAGAGATGCGCTATCGCTATGTTTCTGACCCCGAGATTTCTTCAATTGAATCGGGGTCAAGCAATCAGCAAAAAGGAGTTGCCAAAGGAATTCCAAGGTAACAGTTTTTAATACTTATATAGCAGGGGTGGGCATGCTTGAGGTCAATGAGAGCCACATTCTGGATTTTCATATGTTATAAAGAGCCACACTTTAGTTACATAGTATTTAAATACACCATCTTAAATAGCAAAATATTAGTTACTTAGTCAATTTAATAAGATTCAGTGAAAACGTTTCTGAAAAAGCAGGTTTAAATTTTCAATGGAAGCCGCATTTAACTCGACGAAGAGCTGCATGCGGCTCTCGGAGCCTCATTTGCCCACGTCTGTTATATAGTTTCCAGTGAGCTCAATAAACAACTGGAGTGCTCACTGTAGTTCACTGGCCAGCATCAAAGTGAAGCCAGATTTACCCGTTATGTCTGGTCTTTAGAGATTGGTGCAGTGAAAAGATGGTTAACTACTGCTTTTCTTTCAGTTGTAAAAACATTGAAAAAATTCGCTTTTCCATCACCATTGGTAATTATTGAGATAAGCTGAATAAGTAGCTCGAGTGAAGCCAGATTATCGATTACTTATGTCTGCTCTGTAGGGAAAGATTAGCTTCAGTAGCAGCACTGTTGTTCATCAAGCTCACTGGTATTTTCATAAGTATCCTTGAATATTACTGCAGCTTTATAAAGATGACAACAGATTAAGCATTTTAAGTATATATATTTTAAGAATGGAAATTAAATGTTGGGTGGTTCTTGGATGATTATTTCTTAAGGACAAAATAAAACAAAAATGTTCTTGGAAGTTTTTTTAATAGACTGTATATGTTTCAAGAAAAGTGACTTTGAAATGTGATGATGTGCACTTTGTTTGCAACACATGGGCTAATAACTCTGCTTCTGTGCCAGCTATTTCCATCAAAATTGGACGGCTTATGGGGAGTACATAGCTCGTTAACTGTTCCAATTTATGCACATGTATGTCCATTAGTTTCAGAGCTAAGCGCTCGATGCTGGATTTAGTTCATATCCGGCAGTGCTGTCACAGTTTGATTAGTCCTGCATCGAGCACCTATCTCCAAAATAATGGATGTATATGCACATAAATTAGAATTATTAACGGGTATGTACTCCCTGTAAGTCGTCCAATTTTTATGGAGCTAGCTGTCATAGAATTAGCATCATTAGTCCGTGTGTTAGGAATAAAACTTGACATCAGTAAGTTTCAAATTAATTTTTCTCGAGATGTATACCATCTAAAAAATCTTCCAAGAACATCTTATTTTGTTCGTAGGAAACGATCCTCCAAGTAGCACTCAACATTTAATTTATATCCTGTATAATTGCTTTTACAATGTATTATGGTGTTGCTAAATGTCAAGTCAAAAGCAGTGGAAACGCTATATGCGTTTAATAGACTCTTGATTATCCAGACCAATCAGGGAACCAGTAACCTTTAACATTGGAGTTTTAGATAATCTACAAATTTCTCAAAACGTGAAGTGAACAAAGTAATTTTCATTACAAATTAGATAATGCATTTAAGACTGAATCCACTGGGACTAAAAAATTATTCCGTCTTATAGGATGTAAGAGGAGTTTTTGTCTCATAGGATGTGTCTAAAAATAAGAATGTTTTAATTTTATTCATCATTACAAATTCATGTTTTTTAGTATACAAATAAATACATAGAAGAGGAATTTAGGAACTTAAACAATTAAACTTTTATATAATTTTTAATGTAAATAACTTCATTTTATATTCAAAGAATCCATAATGGTTTCTTTATGACAGAAATCTGTTATTTTCTTTTGTGTATCACCCCACAGAAGATGCATTTCTTTATTCTAGCAACCTTTTTGGCACATAAAATGTGACTTCACAGATTAGTAACTTTTTTTTTCCAAACTCAAATCTTTTACATTTTTTACTATTGTAAATCAGATAACTTGTTACTTCTAAAGCATGATCTACACTTTCTCTTTCACTGCTGCTGTCTGATTCTGGCACACTATAGGTTTGATATCCTTCACTCAATGATAGGAGATGAGAGCCAGTCTCTTATTCATCATCTATAGCCAGATATTCTTCTTCACAACTTTGTATAAACATAGCTGGATTTAAATTAGCCTGTATGTTCTTCAATTCTTCATCAGTATTGGCTCCTTTATCACTGCTTTCATAAACTCCTACGTCACTGCTCAAAATTTGCATTTTGTGAAAAGATGAAATTTCAGTTAATGAAGAAACTTGTTTTACAACTTCTGCTAGCCAGTTGATAATATCCAACATCGATTTTAGATGTGCTAGTTGCTGAATCCATGTTCGACAGAAGCGATTGCATCAAAAATTTGCGATAGTCAAGTTTCACTGTTTGGATTACACCTCAATCCATAGACTGTGTTCAACTCATTGTTGTGGTGGGTGGAAACCATACCAGCTTTACATTGCTTAATTTCATGGCAGGATGGATGTAGCATTGCCCAGAAAAGGCAGAATGTGGCATTTTTGAGCAATCATTCTACAGATAAGTTCATTCACACATTCTTCTATTCTTTTTGCACTGCCATTTCACAGAAAATATCACAGAATAAGAGTAATACAAGTAATCCGGGTGAAACATGTATGTCGGGCTAAAAGAATTGCTTTGTATACTAAAAAATTTTACTTTCAGTTTCCATCATGACCCTCTTTTTAGCGTTCATTTCGCTGTTCAGGATATGAATGTAAAAAATATATAAACTATTTCTAATTCCGATTTTTTAAAAGTACTTTAAATGTGAAAAACTCTCTAAGAGATGTACTGGTTTTGATCTTGATTATCTATAAATGGTCTATCTTAATATTGTGTATTCCTCAAAGTTTATTAAATATGGTAATTTATGTATACCCAAAGTCCATTCCAGAAATATTGAAAGCTCTTATTTAAAAAAAACAAAAACCCACACAATCTTAAGTAATTTGCCATTTTATAAAATGTTTAAAAAATGTAATACTATTTCCAGCCTAATTGACATCAATGCTATGAATTTTTTTAATTTCTCTCTGTTATCCACATATATTCTGCTATAACCTAAATTGATTGTCATTTGAAATTTTATATAATTCTTTTATAATTATAATTACAGTTTATTCTACAACATATATGCTACATAATGATTGTTCACTGTACAATGTACTTTATAGTAGTTGTAATTTTGTGCAACTCATAATTTTTTCCGTTGGCTTGTATCTTGGATATTTTGTTGCCCCATCTATAATATCTGTAATATCTTAACATTTGTTTAGTTTTCCCATTTACTAACCCATTCGGTTATTTTGATGTTTCTGTAAAGGTGCCCTTGACGCCTAACTCGTCGGTTTTTAACCATACAGGCCTCATTGGGCACTATTATTCTGTTTTCTAACCTTTAAATAAATAAATATAAATAAAAATTTTAAACTTTATAAAACTCGTTAATAATATCTCACTTACGGTAATTCATTAGTTAATTGTTTTCCTTTTTACTTTCTTATACATCTATCTATCTATCTTATGCACCTACTCCTACGAGGGAGTTTTGCGCCATCCCAGTAAATAACGACTGCTACGAGTTGACAGTAGCAGCCGGGGCCGACGGCTTAACGTGCCCTCCGAAGCACGGGGGGTTTCATGATGGAAGAGCTGCTGGGGATAAACGAACCAGAGGCTGTCAACAACTGCTGGAAAACCAGCTATGGTCAATCGGCAAATGGGTCAGACCAAAGTCCCCCAACAGCCGCGCCCCAAATAGCTGTTCCGCCAGCAGTGGCCCTCAAGCCCTGGCCGTCACCCAACCAGCAGCTGGCCGCGCCTGAAGTTGCTGAACTCCATCGATTGGCAAGCCAACCGACGAGACAACCAGGCCACGGCCACCCCCATGTCTTATACATAGTATAAGGAAGTATTGTAATCACGAAAAATTTCGTCCTCCAGATTTTCACTGATCTTCACGTTTTAGGGTCCCTAGATTACGAAAAAGTGATTTCTAGAAAATGTCTGTGTGTCCACGATACCATCCAAACGGCTAAAGCTATCGAGACCAAACTTTAAACTTAAGATTATAATCTCCCTCTGGAGGTCTGAACTTTACTCCCAGTGGAATCTGTGAACCGGAAGTATCAGTTTACTTCAGTGCCAAAATATAAATTTTGAAATATCTCGTTAAACATTGCGTTTATGAAAATTTTGTATGGGGTAAAAAGTGTTCCAATTTCAATTATAAACAACTTTTGATAAGAAAATTTTTCGCTGAGTGTGCTGAGGTAGCTTGGACCAGAAACAAAGCCAAAAGAACTTTCCTAAAATGCAGGTGTTTAAACTGTTGGGTTGCATTTAAAAAAGCTAAGGCGTTCTGTAAAAAAACTCTTAAGAAGCGGAGGAGATCTTTTTGGGCTAGCCAGATTAAGAGCACTCGTCCGGGGAACGTCTGGAAAACCCTCAAGCTTTTCCAGGGGCGTCCCCCCCACCGCATCCCGCTTGTGAGGAACAGCAGCGGTGTCTATCTGAACCCTGAGCAGTCAGCTAGAGACATATTATCTTACACTATTAAAGCTCGGACTGTCCCTTTGAGTTGGCCAAAACATCCTTCGCCTGCTTTTTGCCCTCCTAGTGAAGTCTCTACATGGGAGCAGCCTTTTTCGGTGTCAGCCTTGGCATCAGCTCTTAGATCCAGTCGTTCTTCTCCGGGCCCAGGCGGCCTAGTCAACGGTACCTTCAAAAAGCTTGATGAGGGGCAAAGAGGGCTCCTCTTGGCTGCAATCAACACCTCATGGGTCACCGGCATAATTCCTTCGAAATGAAAGGACACATTAATTCACCCTGTGCTTAAGCCCGGCAAATCACCTGAGGACCCCTCCAGCTATAGGCCCATTGCCCTCACCTCATGCTTTATTAAGATAATCGAAAGACTAGTAAATGACAAATTACAGCACTATCTGGAGGTCAACAACCTGCTTCCTGCGCATCTTTTTGGGTTCAGGAAAGGCCATAACTACATTCTGCCTGTCTTCAGTTTGATCGACGATATTCTGGCGGCCAAGGAAAACAACGAGGCTACGGGTGTTACTTTTCTTGACATTAAAAGTGCTTTTGACTCTGTTTCTCATGTCCTTCTGGTGAATAAACTAATTGATCTCAGTGTCCCTCGAAGGATTGTTATTTGGATTTCCTCCTTTCTAAGGATGAGAAGGGTGGGAATCGAAACCCCGAGCGGCATCATTTGGTCTAAGGCCGATCATGGACTCCCCCAGGGCTCGGTTTTGAGCCCCACCCTCTTTAACGTATTTGTAGGCGATGTCTTCCGTCACGTCTCGCCTGCACTGGGGAAGAGTGTATTCGCTGATGATATCACATTCTGGGTCCCGCATAAATCTATTCCGAGCATCAAAGCTCTTCTGCAAGATACTTGTGACTCTCTTACCAACTGGGGTTTGAATAATTCCATCTGTTTCTCTCCAAACAAGACGGTCGTCATGTGTTTTATGTTGTCCGGCCCCTCTCCCCCCTTGGCTATTTATTTGCAAGGTGTTCGTCTCCCATTTAGGCGCTGCCATAGATTTCTGGGATTTCTTTTCGATGACAAACTGAATCGGCGAGCCCATATTCGGTCTATGAAGGGGAAACTGGAAAAATGTTTGGCTCGAGTTAAGTTGGCGGTGAAAGCCAGGTGGGGTCCCCCTTGGGGCGAGTCCTCCTCACTTCTTGGCGCACTTGTCAGGATTCTGGACTCTTCGGCATTGCCTTTGCTTCTTGCCTCGAAAAGCGCAGTCGAACCCCTTCTAAAAGAGGAGAGGAAAATCATCCGTCACAGCTTGCACGCTGTCCTCTCCTCCCCTTGTGCTACGTTATATATAGACTCAGGTGGGAGGCGAAAGTGGTATCCCTTATCTCTGCCTATTGTTTGACATCTGATAATTTTCATGAATCCTTCTCTCTAGCAGAGAACTGTAATCTAATTTTTAAATCTAATCGCCTGAAATTGCTCTTCTCGCGGATTCTTGCTGACTTCCAGTGTGGCCACTTGAAGCTTTGTGAGACGACCATTCTCAACCCTATTGGCGTGGACTCTCTGGGCGACTTGGTCGCTGATGTGCCGACCTGGGTATTTGCTTTCCCCTCTGTCAAGAACCGATACCCCCTCCTAGCTAGCTACCTCAAAGACAAATTCCGAAGGAGCCTCTGCGTTTACACTGATGCCTCCTTATCTCTGCCTGATCTGATGGGTGGTATTGGGGTTTATCTTAGAAATAGAGCCCTTATTTCCCAAAAAGTTGTGACTGCCACCAGTTCGTACCAGCTAGAACTTACTTCTATTCACAAGGCATTGTTTGTAATTGCTTCTCTCCCCCCGGATCACTATCAGATTTTATCAGATTCTAAGAGTGCCCTTATAGCTATACAGTCAGCCCTAAACAAGGGTCGCTGGTACTTCAGAAGCCTATTAGGCTATGTGGTTAATCTCCTGCTCTTGCTTAAATCTAAAGCTTACGATATCTACTTTATCTGGATCCCTGGTCACTGTGGTTTCTACGGAAATGAGTTGGCGGATAGGCTGGCGTACTGGGGACGAGTGGGTGAGAAGCCGGCAAGTTTGTCTCGTGTTGATGCTCAGGCACTTGGCGCTGTCGTTCGAAACGAACTGTTGGTGCGATGGAATGCTGCATGGACTCTAGAGTCAAAGGGAAGCCACTATAAGAACTTAATCCCAGTGATCTGTGATACTAAATCTTTTGCCCGTAGATGGCTCTCGCATCTTCAAAGGTCAACTATATTCCGGCTGCGAACTGGTCATCTTCCTCTGAATCACTTTTGTCACAAGCTTCAAATACTGCCCTCTGCGCTATGTGAGTGTGGATCGCCGGAAACTGTTGAGCACGCTCTTTTAAGATGTCCCCTCTTTTGCCGTCAGAGGGCCATGCTATTGTCTGGTTTGGCTCGCTGTAACATCGTTCCATCGCTACAAAATATTCTCCTTGTCTCTCCTCTGTGTCAAAAGATCAAACGCACTATTGTTACCCTACTATTCGCCTTCCTAGATGAATCTGCTCTCCTTGCAAGGATTCAAGGCCCCTTAGTGCCCGTTAATTGGACGCCCTAAAACTTTCCCCTGTGCTTAGCCTGTATGCAGAACTTTGTTACGATTAATCAGCTGGTCTCTGCCTGAATGAGACGAAGGCTGTGAAGAAAGAAAGAAAGAAAATTTTTCAAAATTCCAATCGGAAGTACCAGCTTCACTTTTGTAAAAATCCAGTTTTTTGCAAAATAAGATGGTATAGGCGAAATAAGATGGTATAGGCAAATTTGGAATCTATACCAAAGTGTTTAGAAGCTAATTTGAAGTAACGTTTATTCACAAACTTTTTTAAAATTTCTATCGGAAGTAGATTTTTTAGACAGTTGTTTAATTATTTTCTGAATGTGGACCAGGTCATTTATGTATAAGAAAGTCGGGTGGTGACCATGCCTCATTTTTTTTTAATATATCTTTTTTATTTTATGTGTATATCCTTTTGTATTATTGATCCTGTTTTATTCTTACTTTTACTTTCTTATACGTAGTAAATTTCGATCTCGAGATTTTCACTGATCTTCACGTTTTCAGGTACGTAGATTACGAAAAAGTGGTTTTTGGAAAACGTCTGTGTGTATGTGTGTGTGTGTGTGTGTGTGTGTGTGTGTGTGTGTGTGTGTGTGTCCACGATAGCATCCAAACTGCTATAGCTATCAAAGCCAAACTTTAACCTTAAGATTATAATCTTGCTCGAGAGGTCTGATTAGTTTTCCAGTGGAATCGGTGAACCGGAAGTATCAGTTTGCTCCAGCGCCAAAATATAAATTTTGAAATATCTCGTTAACCATTGCATTTAGGAAAATTTTGAAGGGATTGAAAACTGTTATGTTTACAATTTTAAACAACTTTTGCTTACGAAATTTTTCAAAATTCCAGCCGGACGTATCAATTTTACTCTTATCAAAATCCAGTTTTTTGCTAATATAAGCGAAAGAAGATGGTATATGAAAATTTGGAATCTATACCAAAGTGTTTAGAAGCTAATTTGACGTAACTTTTATTCACAAACTTTTTCAAAATTTCTATCGGAAGTAGCCAGTTTAGACAGTTGTTTAATCTTTTTCTGTATTTGGACCAGGACATTTACGTATAAGAAAGTCGTGTGGTGACCACACCTCATTTTTTTGTAATTATTTTGGACTTGTAAGCTATTACTGGGCTTTTAGCCTGTTGCTTGCAACCTTAAATATACAGGGTGTATCTGAAACCCTGTCACAAACTTTTAGAGGAGGTAGTATGGATGATTTTAAGGAAAAAAGTTCCTTTTTATTTGTGTTCATATCTCGGTTATCGTTCAAATTCGAACCCATGTTCATATGAACTTTTTGGCCATACTACCTCCTCTAAAAGTTTGTTTTATTTATACACCCTGTATAAATAAACTAGCTGCTATTGCCAGCATTGCTCGAGCTCTATATTTGATGATATTTTGCAATATCTGAATGTGAATATACAGTAAAAATAAACACATGAAAAAGCTTAGAATTAATACATTAAGAATTCATAATGAAAAACCGAAAAAAATTAATTTAAAATGCTCCCAATGGATGGACCTCTCCAAGTATGGCACAATAGCCTAAATAATATCTTAGCCACTTTAAGGTACGTTTTCCTTGGTGCGACTATTTTGATGATCATTCAATGATAATCGTACAATGGTTATCATTGACTACTATTTCTTTGTATGTCCTATGGAGCTGTTTTGCTTCGAGCTACTGCCGCTAGAGTCGTTAAGGACAATCATATGTCTTGTTCAGTAGAAGGGTGAATATAATCATCAGTCGCTAACGTTTTTTGTTGTGAGAAGACCATGTGCATCATGTCTCCTTCGTCTTCTGATGCGGATGATGAAATTCTTTTCGAGGAAGTGGGGAATCATCCCGCACTGTCACATGTGTCCTACAAGGACAAAGGGCCAATAAAGTTGGAAAACCAACTTGTTCTTTAGTTATTTAAATATTTGTATTTTCTTTTAATAATTACTTATACAGTAGAACCTTGTTTTTACGATATTTCAGAGGACCAATAATATTTATTCATAAAATCCGAACTTCATAAAAAACAAACCCGAAAAAAGAAAAATAATAAAAACGTAAATAGGCACTGAATTTTTAATAGGCAATATTTTTAATACCAATAAACTTATACAGTGATTAAGTATTCGAGTTTTGAAAATATTTTAGAATTGTTGTCTGATGCATATTTGAAGTTATATCATTATTTAAGTAGTTTGAAAATTCAAAAATATTGTCTGGTACATTTTTAGTTGCATACAGATGGTTTTTTAAAGTTTCTAAGGAGCTTTTAATTTGTGAGGATGTTGCTTTGAATGTCGTATTTTCCAATTTCTCGTCATTGTCATCTTCATGTTCTTCTTCGCCGCCATCTTTGATAAGGTCGCAAATTTCGTTATCATTTAACGTCGGAGAAGTTAAAACATCCACATCAATATTAACAAACTCCAAGAATTTAGATTGAAAATTCAGCTTACTTTTTAGGATTTCCCACTCTTCAAATCCTTCAAATTCGCTATCACCTTTGGGTGGGAGTGCAAGTTCAGTTTCACCTTTGTTTGCATTACTTATGGCACCCTCCGTTGGCGACGGCGGAAACTAGTCCAGTTAATCATCGATCATGATGGCGATAAAATAAGCCAAATGAACAAAATGCAACCAGGTCGCTCACGCAAAAATTTTTCACTTTTTTAGTAAAATTTTTTACTACCAATTACAACTTCTAACTTCGTAAAATCTGAATTTCGTTGTAAAAACACTTCGTAAAACTTAAAAGTTTATTATATGGAAATTAACAGGAAGAGGTCGGGATTTCAGAATTACTTCGTAAAATCCGGAATTTCATAAAATGCGAATTCATAAAAACGAAGTTCTACTGTATAATTTTTAATGTAAATTTTTTGACAAAAGTGCACCACAAAATGAACAAAATTTTACTATATTCAATAACTATGTTATGTAACATTGTGTAATTTGTCTACAAAGTAGGCAAAATAATCGATATTTAAATGTTCATGGCATTTTATTCGTAATTCAGATCAATGGAGCAAAGTTTGTTTTTTTTTTTTGTTTTTTTTTTGAAACGGGCCCTTCTTATGGATCAATGGCGTTTTTTTGGCTCTTTTCATCCCATAGGTATGGAGAAGTATTGTAAGAATTTTGGGAACGTTTAATATCCAGATTTAGAATCTTATATTAAAATTAATTATTTAAACTAAATGGTTATTATTCGCGTTAGTAGATGTTCATTGGGAATTCAAATTTAGAATTTTAAAGATTTTAGTAGGAATTTAACTTAAATTGGAGTTAAATAAACTTTATTATTTAAATTAATTCTTTTTTCTGTGTAAGTTAAGAATTGCTTATTCAGTGCCACTTTGGCATTTGTCAGCAAAGGGAGAAAGTGAGATTCGTTTTACATCTCATTGTTTTAGTCCTTGGTCTTGTGTTCAAGGACCCAGGAGTATTGGCAGAGCTAGAGAGATTGAACAGATCAAATTCTTGCATAGGATGTAGGTGGGAAGTGAATGATGGACACACAGGTAAGAAGGTGAACTTTGGAGTCTGAAGTTAGCAAAAAGTCAACTGATGGTCATGTGAATCATGAGATTTAGTTAGTATAGAAACAATTTAGAGTGGGTGTCTCCAAACCCTTGATTGACAAGGGATTCACCTTTCTTTTGGTAGGTGACCAGTTTTCAAACGTGATTGGCTAATGAGTCCAAGACTTGTTTTAGTTAGGAATTCTAAGTGAAGGCCAATTCCATAGGGGTTTGACTTTCATAGTAGCCGTGTGTGCGGCGTCCCTACTCACCTTTTCTAGTTTCTATTCGGCCTTCCTTCAACTGATGTATCGCAAGAGCTCCAGTTGAGAAATTCCAAATCATTAGGATTATTCAATTCTTTGTTTTAGGAGTTTTCTACACACCACCTAGAATTATTTATTTTCGCTCGATTTGAGGTTTTTTAACGGAGTTTCCACAGCAGAGCACCTGCTTTACAAATTTAATATCCCGTAAATTACCAGTTTTTATCCTCTGAATGCACAATCAACCCCCAGGAAGGTACATCGTTCCACTGCCGTAGAAGGAGCCATCCATTGAGCCATCATCATTGGACAGATCACCACCACCAAGAAGTCCCGAGTGAAGCCAGAGCCAAGCAGTAGCGGGCAGATTTGAGAAGATACTGTACAGCCTGTATCTTATTTCCAGTCTCAGTGGCCATTCTATAATTTACAGTTTATATTTCATTTATTTACACTCTTACTTGTAGGGGGAAAGGACCATTTAAGTAACACAAAAACTTTAGGAAAGACAGTTAAATCTTAAACATTTGGTATTTTGAATACACTTTCTTAACCGAAAGCCTAGATCAATGACTCATGTTAGAGTTTAAGAATTCTTTGTTACACATATTTCCAGTCAGTAACAATGATGAATTTCTAGCCGGTGATAAGTAACAATTTGACTTATTTATTTATTTATTTATTTATTATAAAAAAAATCAGATATACATCGTTACCATCTGGGGTCGTGTATGGTCATAGACCAACGAGTTGGATCCCGGGGGTAAAGCATAGACTACGATAAAGTACAGATAAACAAAAGGTTAGTTAACAACTCTAACAACAATATAATGTGAGTTAATTAGTAATAATTAAATTATTTAACAATCAAGATGGGCCGAGGGCACAGCTGTCTAATGCACCCGTAAAAATAATACCACCACATTATTACACATAAACACTGGAAGTGTAATAGACTCGTAGACCAAAGAGAAAAAACACAAAACTAGTTATAATCCCATAACATCCATTTTACAATACAAGGTTTATTAATATATTTATATACAATCGATTTTCATCCTTTCGGACATCATCAGAAACAAAACTAGTTAGATTAAAAATAACAGTGAAAAAACCAATCAATTGAAATAACAACTATTGGTATAAAACTTATCGGTAAAATAATATTTGCAGTCCAAACAAAAGTTAAAATAATCAAGGCAAAGTAATAATTGCGGAACAAAAGGACTTAAATTTAGTATCAGTGCTACCAAGATTAAAATCTAACACTACCTGGATAGAATAGGAGAGGATATAGGAGCTGAAGAAGACAAAACGTGCTTTTTCAGAGCTCTTCAGAAAATGGAGTATGATTCCGCAGTGCGGATTACTAAAGGTAATGACGCCCAATACCTAACCCCTGCATAAGACAGGCTTTTACTATGATAGCAACGATGAGATATAGGAAGATGTATATCCCCAGCCTGTCTCGTTGGGTAAGTGTGTCTATCCATATTTAACCGTATATCAAATGGGGGAAAGACCAAAAGTTGGGCACTAAGGGACTTACAAACAAAAGCCCCAAATTGTAGCTTATAAACCTGGTAGACGGTGAAAATACCCAATGATGCAAAATTATGGGAGACCGGGGACTGCTTTGGGACGTTCAGTAGAGTGCGCAAAAACCACTTTTGCAATTTCAATAGTCTAGTTAAATTATGGGAAGTAGTTGATCCCCAAAAAATAATACAATAGCATATATGCGAGTGTATCCATGAGTGATATAGTAGCATTAAAATATCCTGAGGTAGGTAGGCAACCTTGAAATCATTCCTTGCTTCTTGTTAAGACTAAATAACAGAGAACCGATGTGCAAATCCCAAGATAAATCATGAGATAGGGCGAGGCCAAGGTATTTGAACGATTCAGTCGTGGAGATAGGCTGATTCCCATAACAAATATGCGGAGAACAGGGGACATTGCGCTTATTGTGCTGAAAAAAGAACATTGCTTTCGTTTTCTCAACGTTAACAGCCAATAAGTTCAGCTTGCTCCAATCATATAACTTCCACAGGGTTTCATTTAAGGCCCATAAAAGATTATTAGGATCACCACTAGTAAATAGTAATGACATATCGTCTGCATTCATAATGATGTTGGATGGGTTAAACACTAAAGGGAGATCATTAATATTAGGGAATATCACTAATTAATAAATGGACAAGTGCGAGTCTAACTCGCGTGGAGAGCGTTCCGTACGATGAATATGTTATCTGTCATGTTTTTTTTTTAAATCTGACCCAAATTTGTTTGTGATAACCAAAAAAAGTATGATAACCAAGAGAGCGTCTGGATTGTAGAGGGAAATTGCTGAATATATTGTCCATTGCTGAATTCTGTATTGTCGTATATTCTTAAATACGTGTACTAAAACCGAGTGATAGAAGGTATTCTGAT
Source organism: Rhysida immarginata (assembly GCA_023313115.1). NCBI lineage: Eukaryota > Metazoa > Arthropoda > Chilopoda > Scolopendromorpha > Scolopendridae > Rhysida > Rhysida immarginata. The sequence goes on along the minus strand of JAHWFO010052523.1, from coordinate 367,254 downwards.
ATTTCATTTTTTGATTTGACCTTAAAATTAATATTAATAAGTCCCCTGCTATAATAATCTTTTCGTGTGCACTGATAGCATTCTTAATGCATTTGACGGCAATGTTCAGAAGGCATTTTAGTGATTTATATACTGTTAAGAATCGAACACCAAATGCTTTGAATTGGAGACATGCACAATGCCCACCCCCTGGATTATCTATAAATAAAACCTGAAGAAACTTTGAATTCGGGTCAACAGGCAGAGCTCTCTAGCCCAATTCATCTATTATCATCTCATAAACACTTCGGTTTTCACACCCATGAACTACTCTAAGTAAGGAATTAAATTCCTCCACATACCTACCACTATCCAATAGATAATTATACAGTAACTGAACACAAGACATTAACCTTACTACGACAGAAAAGACGAAAATGAAGCCTATATATCACGCGGGGAAAGAAAAACTTTGGATGGGTTTCTTTTTCCTGCAGTGCCACTATCGCCATCTAATGGAGTTTTTTGTTTTTGTAGAAAAATATTACAATTTTAACTTTGTATAAAAAAAACTAGTATTAAAGTCCGTTGTATGACGGCTGCCACAGTAGGCGAATCTAAAAATTCGATTTTAATTAAAAAATGTCGTCTGTGACAGGATCGGTAATTGACCTGACTGCCAATAATAAAAAAAATGCTGTCAATATGAGAGCGATATTGTCAAAATAGCTGAAGAATATATTCTTACTTACTTCTCAAAGCTGCTTATCGTTTAGGGTCGCGGGAACAGGAGCCCTATGGAGGATCTCCAGCGCTCGTAATCTTTCGCTATCAGGCGCGTGTCCCCAAGCGACATGAAGTCAGATTTTCCATGTTGTCTAGCCATCTGGTTCTAGCCGGCCCCTTGGTATCTTATATAACCACCGGAATGAAAAAAAACAACTGCCTACTATCACCTGTTTGTAGCATCACATGGCCATACCAAAGCAACTGAGAACTCTCTGTGCGGTGAAGTAGCGGCTCAACATCTGAACATTTATTGTGCTGCTGTGCAGTCTGTATAGTAAGGTAACACCTATCACGCCTCTCAGGATTCTTATTTCTACCGCTAGCACACGTGACCACACTCTTTCAGTCATTACCCGAGATTCATGACCTGCCGCTAGCACACGCGATTGTACTCTTTCATCTTATTACCTGAGATGAGAATGGGGAAAAAGATAGATTTGTAAACAGAGTTTGGCTTTCTTCCCTAGTTCGTGTTGTTATTACGGATTGTCAAAATTCACGTCTGACAAAGCTTGCGTACCGATCCGAGCATCCGATAAATAATGTTAACTATGTTACTTGCTTATGATCTTATTTGAAAGCCCGTCGTACGACAGTTGCCCAAACAGTGCGAAATGTAAATTCAATTTTATTTTAAAAAAATCATCTGTGACAGGACTGTCAAAAGTAAAGTAGTCGCTGTCACTATAAAAACGAGACTTTCACAATGTTACAAATTCATTACTGTCACTTTCACCGTGATTAACCTAACACAGAAGAATATCTACAACTGTTAAATTTAAACTTTTGGTCTTCATTGAAACTGGCATTTTGGACTCGTTTTTTTTTTTCCTGCTTTTTTGGCGTTTATATCTCTCTTACTGCTATAATTTTCTCGGCAACCGTTTCGGGAAGATATTGTACGATTACTATACAGGGTGTCCAAAAAGTCTGGTAATATGGTAGATATCTCAAAGTTGCCAGGTAGACAAGATCTGATAAGTGTGGTTTATAATTAATTTAACTTTGATCCCCCAAATTTAACGTCGTCCATTTGCTAACTCGAAAACTATTAAAGATAGAGAAAAATTTCCAATTGCTACCCTGTAGAGCAACACCACATTAGTCTGAAAACAATTTTTAATCACACCCTTCCGCTTGAAAGATTTTGAGAAAATGGGCGAGAAAGACTCACTCAAGGAAAGAAAATTCCCAGCAGTGTACTTCACTGAAATTCAAATGTGTTAGAAACCTCAGCCAATCTGGCCAGCCCAAGCCGACCTTGAGCGACTCTTTCTCGCCCATTTTCTCAAAATCTTTCTAGGGGAAGATGTGATTAAAAATTGTTTTTAGACTAATGTGGTGTTGCTCTACAGGGTAGCAATTGGAAATTTTTCTCTATCTTTAATAGTGTTTGCGTTAGCAAATGGATGACCTTAAATTTGAGGGTCAAGGTCAAATTTGAGTACGACAATAAATCCCCCCCCCCCCTATAAACCACACTCATCAGATCTCGCCTACCTGGCAGCTTTGAGATATCTACCAGACTTTTTGGACACCCTGTATATTAAAACCAAAAAATTAGTTATATACATTAATATATAAGAGAGAATGAGTGATGAGATAAAAAATCAACAGTGTAAAATTAGATAAAAAGTTTACACAATTGATTTTTTTTTATATACATTAATGCCAAACACTATTATTTATTTCATTATATTTTGGTCCTTCGACCAAACTGAATAACCGTCATTTTTGACCCTGTTCCCAAAGAGATAGGGCACATATGCCTGTTAAAACTTATACTTAATTTTAAACTCTATCAAAATGTGAAAGGCAAAATCAAAAAAATGGAAAAAGTGATGACGGAATGACTGACTTTGCGAATACAGTAATGATTTTTTATTTCATTAATATCGTTCTGGCAATGCAGTACCACTCATTCTCAACTGGTTTTTATTAAAATTTAAAGGTAAATTCCACACTCAAAAAACAACTTTGTTTAAAATGAAAGATGAAGGTCTCAATAATAATGTAGCATGTATAAAAATTGTCAATTTGAACTCAAAATTGATAAAATATATATAAAAAACTTTCATCCCCCCCCCCCCCCTTCCCCGATCGACACTGATGCCACGTTTCAGGATCTGTGACGTCAGAAATTGCTGAGAGGTGCGAAGGATTTTCGAAATCGTGATATCATTCATTGGATGCTATCGCAGGCGCCGCTATCAGTAAATTGTCAGGGTAGTGCAGGCACCGCTATCCGTTCTCCCGCTTCCCTGGTCAGGGCATCGCAGTGGGTTAGGCCTACAATGGACTATGAATAAGAAAACAAGACCGACAGTGACAGCGATGTACAAGGGCTGTTAGCAGAATTAAATGCTACGGAAAGTTATGCGATACACAGCCCTATGTATTAAACCATGAAACGGGATCTTCTGCTTGCCGCGTCGGCGTGTGCACATTATGGCGGCATGTGCCCTACACAGTAGATAGGCCTACTTCCTCATTCCTTCGGCATTTAACGAGTGCTATTACGGTCGTTGTTCTTGAAGAACGCCAGGCCCGTTTAGAGTTGGAAGAGCATCTAGTTCCACCTTGTATGTGATCTAGTTTCAGCGAATTTCTTGTTTGAATTGATACTGAATTTACAACGGCGGATGCGTAGACAAAGCAAGACGTGAGCACACGATGCTGCTTGGAGTAGGATACCAGTTCCCTCGCTGTCAAAAACTACTAATCCACTGTTTTTTAATCAATTCTGATTGTGGAAATCTGTGAAACGTGAAATTTCTATCTGACTGTCTATTTACACATCCAAACAGAGAACAAATTGGAGGCATTCCCACCTAAAAACAGGTTAGCAAAATCTTACGATATGTAGAATCGTTCTAAGCGACTAGAATCTTGGCGACGAAATTCCCCGAGGTTCTCGCGGCAGGAAATGACAGCTTGTTCCGCCGTGTTCTGTGGAGACGGAATGGAAGATCCCATGCAAATTTTTAATTTTCCGAGGCATTTTTCTTAATAAAATATTAGGAAAAATCGAAAAATTTTGAATGAAATATACTCTATTAACCTGGATTAATGTTATGATACAAAAAAAATAAAGTCGATGTTTTCCGTGGAGTTTACCTTTAAATTTAATTTACTAATTTAAAATAGATAAAATTACTTATTTAGGATTTAATTTGATTTTCCTACTGTATTTAGTCAAGTGCAAATTCTTTTTAATGATAATAGATATAGTAAAAAGCATAGACAACGTCGGCTGCAAGTAAAAACAAACTATGACGTCGGTATTTATTCAGAATTTAATAATCGATGTTTTTTCGTTTCTTAGAAACAATAAAGGTTGGATTGTTGCTCGGCACTATGGAGCAGGAGGAGTTAGCATTTTATATACAAGATGATTATAGAAAAACAACTCATTTATTTTATATTTGGCTTTTATTCTTAATGTATTTACGTTTATTATATTTATATTTTTTAATTTCTAATTTTTATTTTGAACAGAACAGTTTCAGTATCAGTTTCAGAAATAGCTGAAGATACTGACCGATAGCACAATATTGAGAGATTTGCCATGTTATTTTAAGACCATAAACTTCTTACAGGTTTTCCTGTAATCTATAAGTAAAGAACTATTTTCTGTATTTTTTTTCGAATTTTTAGGCTCAGTAGTTTCGGAGATAAGGTGGGGGAATGGTCTATTTTCATCTTTTTTCTTAAATAACTTTAAAATTATTTATTTTAAAATTATAAAAAAAATATATTTGAGACCCTCACAACAAGCCCTTTCATTTAATATGTCACAGAGTACAGTTTGCAAAACTTTTTTTTTTAATTTTCTAATTTGCCCCCCAAAAGTGACCCCCATATTCAGAATTCATTTGTTTACGTTACACATCTGTGTTTGGGTCACAGAAATTCATGTGTGTACCAAATTTCAACTTAATCAGTCCAGTGGATTCAGAGTAAATTGGTTGTGACAGATGGACAGACAGACCCAGTGGTGAACCTATATGGATTCCGTTTTTTCATTTGGACGTACGGAACCCTAAAAAGCAGGGGGGATAAAATTGAGCCCTGCAGGACCCCGAGATTTCTAGTAATCGTGGCTGAAGACGTCCCTAGACCTTCATAAAATACTGCCAATCATGAAGAAAATCTGCTTGCCAAACCAATTTAGGACCATGTATGTTATAGGAAATGGCTAATTTTGATAGTAAAAGTTCAACTGGTACCGAATCAAAAGCTCGAGAGAATTCTATGAATATTGTTGCAACATAGGTGCTGTTAGCCATTCTCGAAGAGATGAACTCCGTTAGCTTATGACAAGCTGTATCGATGCTTTTACTGGGCATAAAGCAGTGTTGACTTGTACTATAAACTTATTGGAATAAACAAACGGAGAAAACCGTTTAAAAAATAGCTTTTCAAAACGTTTCAAAATTATGGGCAAAGCTGTAATGGGCGATAATTAGAATATTGGAGTGAATCGCCCTTCTTAAAAATCGGGGTGACTCTAGCTATCTTAAGAGTGGAAGGAAATATTCCGGAAGCTATGGAGCTATTGAAAATTGTAGTAAGGAGTTGAACTAGTTGGTCTTTAACAAAAATGGTGATATCTGCCCGTAGTCCTATGGATCCGGAGCCGTAGTGGGCTTCAACTGCGAGATTGTCTCACGTACCTCTTTGGCCTTGGCAGGTCTAACGAAAAAGCTCGCTGGGGAATGGGATATGTTACGGGCATAAACTTTGTTGCATGGCTGTATGGAATGAGCAACAGGCAATAGGGTTTGAAGAAATATGATCAAATTTGCAGATGTTACTGAACCAGGGCACATAAAAGGAGTTGTTGGCGGGGTAGAACCCCGTGATAGTTCTTTTATTAAATGCCATTTGTCCTTTGAGGACTGTAACCGCTGAAACAAAACTGAAAAATAATTCAATTTAGAGAGATTAAGTAAATTTTTTACAGTATTTGACAATTTTTTATATTCACTGCGCAACCTGGGAGTAAACCCCTTGCGCAATTTGAGATACATCGCATTCTTCTTTTTGATACGCGGGGTAACCCAGGGATTTCGAATAGTAGAGCCTCGCTCCTTAGGAATCCTAGGCTGCCTTAAGGTAAAATAATTCACTTTATTCATTCATCTTTAACTACATTCGATACTATACACTTTATAGGCATCCAACATTATTGCCATTAAGTTACATTTCACAAAAACCTTTTATTATATGATCGCCATCATTTTAACTTTATTGGTGATTATTTTATTGTTTGTCTATCCTGAGTTAGAATTAGATGTGTTAATTCTATAACATTTTTTTAAGGGTGTCATATCTTTTATTATTAATTACTATTGTTGATACATTTTGCAATTTTCCCTTAATTTGACAAACCATTTCCAAATCATTTTTTTCCAACCCATTAATTATTTTATACCATATTAAATATTCTAATAAATTATATTTTTAATTGTTTATCTGCCTGTGTGTTCTAATTTCTCATTTCCCTTGGCCAAACCCCGTGCGAGGCTAAATTTTAGTTATGTAAGTGGGATAAATAAATGATCTTAAATTGGTTAAATTCATAATTAGGAGGTGCAGTCTTTATTCTAAATTATCTCTATTATAAATTCGACATTCATCATTATTATCCCCCTGAAATCCTTACAGTATTTCGTCAGGGAATAGGGAGAACGGGAAGCGAAGTTGCTAACTGATTCAATGCTAAATTTATGAAATAAAAAGAGCGCCAAAGCAGAAGAACGTTTGGACTGGTGAACTAATCGGCTGATCCTTTTTCTTCCCTTTCCATTCAAGCCACTGTTACTTTCACTTCCCCCTTCGATTATACTGGATAAAGAAAAGACGCGAAGAAAGAAACATGGATGGTGGGAGGAAAAAAATATTCACAAATGGTGAACTTGTAAATATCTTTTCCTCCCATCTTCCATGTTTCTTTCTTCGTGCCTTTTCTTAATTCCAGTATAATTGAAGAAGACGAATTTCAATAGCTAATTTCAAAAAGAATCGCATAATTAGCAACTCATATAAGCTCGAAGTAATATGTATTTAATAATATAAAAATAAAAAATGTACCTTAAAAATGAGGAATTATTATTATAGGAGGATTTTTTCATGCCATAACCCCCAAATATTGTAATGAATTATAATGTCATGTAGCAACAAAGGGATAAGAGGAAAAAGGTTTTATCAAACCAAGCTTTTATAATGTTTTATTTAGTGGCAACAATACAGCTTAATTTTGCAACAATAAACAATAGATACATTTACCTCTCGCCATAACGAAATGTCCAATTGTTACAACAATCAATTCGTAGTAATGAGTTAGTACCGTTAGAACACGAACCAATGAACCGATTTGAAAATTTTTTTCTTTATCATAAATTGTCATCGATTCTGCATAAGTGTGTCAAATTGCAGCTCCCTAGCTTGTCGGAAAATTGGTTTAATATTGATTACAAGATTTGACCTAAACAAACTAACACAGCAAAGTTAATAAAAGCTTTTAAGAAAAGACAAACATTGAGCTTTTATGGTTTTTATTTATGATTTTTAATACATACTAAAGGAATGTTACACATATTCTCTTGCAAATAGGGATTATGTGGACAGTGTTGAATCTACTCAGATTGTCGCCAATAAATACAAAAAAAGAATTGCAACAATGGATAAATAATGCACAGCTTTCTGTAATGATGTTAACAATTACTGCCGAATTTCTACCTTTGATTCCCTGAAACTAAAACTTATTAAGGTTTTAGTTTCGAATTGCTAGTTCACCAGTCCAAACACAAGGATCACTAGTTATTTCCGCATTTCAAAAAAAGTGCTGAACTTCGCTTCCCGTTCTCCCTATTCTCTGATTTCGTTGTCTTCTATCTCCTCAATCAAAAGGCATTTAAGTAATAATCTTTTATGTTTTAACTTTTTAACTCATTCTGTTAAACGCAACCTTTCTCTAGAACAATGTGACTGCGAATGAAAACATGCGACTAGTGAAATATCAACAATCGCAGATGTTCCGAGCAAAATAGTAACCAATAATTATCATTAAACGCTTAATCGTTCAACAGTATTCGTTGAACGATCATTGCGATAGTCGCACCGAAGAAAACGTACCTTTAGAAGTACACTCGCCCTGCTGTGGTGAACTTGGGCAATACAACTCTCTTCTTGGTGGCAGTGGATGTACATGATTGTTTTTGTCCGTGTGCTCTGCAGTTCCAACAGTCTGAGTGGAGTTATTCACCACTTGGTAATCTGTTGTTGCAATTCACATATTGAATACATAATCTTGAATCTTGGAGAAGAATATTGATTGTGTGTAATTAAGGCAAGAAATGCCAGTCTGCAAACAGCAGTCACAGGTCTTCAGGTAGTTATTAAAATGAGGAAGGGAGACTGCACCTTTCTAGAAGCAGCACACTGCGGTTTCAGCTCTCCTGAGTGATCATAACGAATGTTCATTGGTCCCAATATGTGTAGATTAGATCTTCAGTATTTTATTCCCATCGTTCACTTTTCTGATTGGCTGGTGGCTGCCGCATTGGTGGCACCCTCTGCTGGAGGCGTCACGGAACTACACATTCCATTATTAGGCACAATGTAAATAATACACAGAGTAACGTGGTCGACGATAAACAAACAAGTTTAGTCACTGATGAAAAAAAAAACAATAATCACAATTCTCGTCCCCAAAGAAGAGGGGAGGTGAGCCAATGAATGATGAGCCTGTTTCGAGTTCCTCAGTCCGAGTTTGGAGCACAAAGTGGGTGAATCACTCACGCCTTTCATGGCATCGTCTATAGTCGACACGGGATTGTCTCCTGAGTTTATACCGGTCCTGCTGTGTTTGCTGCGGGTCTATGTTGACTCCTTGCATGTGATGTGCAACCATCTCGTTGTTGATGGCTTTATCAGGGGAGTTATGATAGTGTGACCAGACGTCCACGGATCGCCTGCCTTGTCCCCAGTGAATAAGCGTTTCCGGAAATAAATATGGCCCCAGAAACGTCCCTGAAAATGAATGTAATCCCTAGAATTTATTAATTTAATCGATGTTCAGTAAATATTCTAAGAAAATGTTCGAATTAATTCGATTGTTTTTGTATTTCTTGTTTTGTGTATTATACCCCGATCCTCGTGGTATGCATTTATGCCCGATAACAGTACCCAATAATGGACCTCTGGACTTATACGCATCGCTGCTGACACCAAACAGGCTGTCTCAGTAATTAAGACTGTATAAATACAGGGTGGTTATAGAATAACATGAGGTATCCAGAGCCCTTTAGTGAGTAAAGTAATGGACGAAACATAACCAAATTTGATGGGCATACAAAGTGGACCATGGCATTTCGATTTCAAAAAATAACATTCTGAGGCCAACTGCCTTTCAATGGCTCTTACCTTACAGGACCGTGCTCGTTAGTCAAGCTGTATTATCAGCAAAACGAGAATGCCAATGCTGCCCTTCGTGAATTTTGGCGGTTAAAGAAGTTACGAAAAGGACCGATGAGCATAACAAACTTAGGAAACATGATTCAATGATTTGAAACTACAGGAACCCTAGCACAGTAACCAGGCCAGCGATTAGTCAGCAACAAGTTGAAAAAGTTGCAACTGCTGTTGTCGAACAGGATATGGCTAATGTGCAGAGTACCAGCAGTGCTCGGACAGTAACCTAGCACACGCAGATCCCATACTCAATGGTACGGAAGATTCTGCATCAGATGTTGAAGTTTTACCCGTATAAAATCTCTTCTGTTCAAGAATTGCTCCCTGGCAATGCAGCCACCCGATTGGATTTTTCATTGAGATTCTTTGCACGCATGCAAGTTGATCTCAATGGCCGTGGCAGATTTTATGGAGTGATGAAGCACACTTTCTTCAGAAGTCACAGTGTGGTGTGGCTTTAAGCATCTTTTATCATCGGTCCTTACGTTTATGAGGAAAATCGTGCAAGTGGACCAGTGACCTGTACAATTACTGCTGACAGGTATGCCGATATGCTACGGAACTTCGTGGTTCCACAACTGCAGCAACGAGGATGTCTCAATTCGACCACGTTCATGCAGGATGGTGCACCACCCCACATAGGACGTAAGATACAGTCGGGTGCAAAAACGTTTTTACCTAGGTCAAAATTGTTCGGCTTCCTTACAATACTTCAATCCAATGCGATTGCTTTTTCCTGGTGTCTAGTCGAACATGCTTACTATGGAACGATTCCATTAAGTTTTTGCTTAGCATCGGGGTAGGCAAGTTTTACGTCACGTGCTCAACCATGTTGACAAAAAGATTATTTTGGCTGTTCTGATGAGAATTTTTGTTTTATTAATAATAAACTAATCTATTTGGTTAATAATGTAGCATAAATGGTGCACAGTATCAATATAATTATGTGCGTGATCAAGAGATAAGCTGATGCGGAAGTGTGAAAGCTTTTTCAGGTGGAAGTGGAAGCTATTTTCTTTTGACTGCTCGAAAGGTTACAAGTCTCATTTTTTATGTGTATCAATGACAATTATGCCAAAACTAACCAAAAATTTTTTAAAATTTATTATGTAACTAGATGGATTCCGTCAAAATTTGACGGAGAACAACCCATCTTATTATTAATCCCCATCTGTTTAATTAAAAAATAATAAAATAAAAAATTGTCAGAGCAACAAATAGAATAATCATTATGCACAAACAAATAGAATAATTAGAGCTTAAATATCTCATTATGCAAAAGAATAAGAAATGGGTTAATTAAATATATAAAATCAAAATAGCTTTAAACTAAATTTCTCTGAAAGTATTAAACTGAGACATAAAGTGTCAGCGGATAAAATGATCAGTTTTTAAAGCTCTTTTTAACGATATAACATTTAACATAGCATTTTCAGAGTTTTTCAGTAGTCACAAGGCAGGATTTTCTTTCTGCAAATCTGCAATTTATTTAATTCAAAATAATGATCGACTATTGTATCATTACAACAATTTATTTCTAATACTGGCTTCTGATGGATTGTCGTAACTTTCTTTGTTGGCTTCAGATGCGCATGCGCAGAAGTGCCAAATTTGCTCTTACAAGAAATGCTTTGCGTTTTAATATATAGGATTATATATTTTAATAGTAGAGAATATTAAATGATTTGAACAAAAGAGGATTTTTGTAAAAGTAACGGTGATATGAATTAGTGTATATTTTATTAAAAACTAAAATATAGAATAAAGCATGACATGACAATTAACATGAAAAGTTTTTTAAACCCTCAAATAAACAGATCAAATTGCACACTTGGATTAAAAAAGTTTAATCTGTTTATGGTGTTCTTTACATACACTGTTTAAAACTTAAATGAAATCAAAAACGCGATAATAAACAAAAAAAAAAAATGTTCATCCATATCAGATTTGATCTCTGCTATTCGAGGCAGTAGGCAGAGACTTTAACGATACTGCTGTCAGCCACTGTCGCTTATTATTGTCAGGAGGGAGCACGCGATGAGCACATCCCAAGCGTATACCTGCTACCCTATTTTCATTCAGAAGGGACAGGTCCATTCTAATCTGCCTTGACTCTCTGTACAAGTACCTGATTTTGCAACTGATCAACATCCAGTAAGCTCAGCCCCTACGGAGCAGGTAAAAACCTTTTTGCACCTGATTGTACATCACGATATACTGCAGTTGTTGTGGGGATTGATTAAAGGTGTTGTGTATCATGGACAAGTCCCCGATATCGCAACATTGAAAGATCGAATAACGTTACAGGTGAGACAAATTAATTCTGATATGTTGTGGTGGAAAATGTCGTGCATCGTATGAAGTTTTGGAACATCACGATGGTGGTCATATTGAACTTCATTTGTAAGTTACAATCAGTTGTTGTTAATAAAATTTGTGTGCTATGTCATTTGGCATTTATTCATTTAGTATTCACACTAATACACTTTTGCAGCACCAAAATTTTATTGGTGGCGACTTTTGGTACTAATTATTATTTTTTTAGAAATCGAAATCCCATGGTCCACTATGTATGCCCATCAAATTTGGTTATGTTTCGTCCAATACTTTACTCATTAGAAGGCTCTGGATACCGAACGTTGTTTTATAACCACACTGTATATGTAGAGAATATTGGACCGTGACATGTTGACCAGTGCATAAATACTGTATTTAATCATGTGTAATAAGAATAATTTTGACATAAAACTCATCTTAATTGGGTGCAGTATTTTTATTTTTCATATGCTTTTTGTAATGTAGTAACTTACTTTAGAGAAGTTAGATTCTGTTTATAAAAAAATTATAGGATCTCAACTGATTGTGTGAGAGGGCAACTCTTACTGTTAAAACTGATACTGTCCATATAAACAACCACATTCAGGATAAGATTCCACGTTCTGTGACTGATTGCAAGTATTGAAAGGTTACATGTTGATAATGGATGTCGATGAGGCTGTAAACAGAGTTCCTCAACCCTCTCAACGCATCTATGAAGTATTTTTTTATATAGACAGAAATAATCCAATACTTGTAGTCTTTCTTTAATATTCTAAACTGTTAAGCATGCAATGTCGAATTTTCCTGGGCAAATCCAATTGCACACTTAATCCAAGTTCCAGTGCGAGCATGTTAAAGAATTCTTTTTCTTTTTCCAAAGTGAATATATACATATTAAGGAATTTTCATGTGTTCTTTAAGAATTTCTTATTTATATTCAAATTCAGATATTGCAAAATTTCATCAAACAAACAGCCCGAGCAACGCTGGGCATATCAGCTAGTTGCTTATGTACCGTAAATATTCTACTATAATGCGAAAAATTTTGACTTGAAAAACTACCTAAATTTGTGGGATCGCATTATACAAGAGGGAAAAATTAGCGCTGCAACAGTTGGGGAGGGGGGTAGGCTTGCCACCTCTCTGGTTTTGGGCCGGAGTCTCCGGTTTATGTCTTATTTCTCCGGTCTCCGGTTTCAAACAGCCAATCTCCGGTTTTGCAGTGATTCAAAAGTCACTTTGAAGGTTAAGTTAATAAAATATTAGTATAACAAGACCTGCATGGAGTTTTATGAATATATTAAACATTCAGAACAGTTAAGTTCGCTGAAAAGTTGTCGGGAGAATTCAAAATATACTTTCAAATTTAATAAAATATGACGTTATATATTTTTAATCATGTTTACACGTTTTTTATCATAATTTACTTACAATTTATATCTTTATCTTTATTATTTTTTAAAGCAATTGTGTAACTTCATTAATAACACAATGCCCATTTCCGGTATTCAATCTTTAAATTGTGACTTCCGGTTTGCCAATTTCCGGTTCCGGTTCTCCGGTTTTGAAACTCTCTGAAGGTGGCAACCCTAGACGGGAGAGGGTCTGACGAACTTCAAAAGAAAATAATGTACAAAATTGAATATATTGGCATATTATAGTGCATTATACAATATATATGATACAATAATTCGCTTTTTGTCTCAATTTCCCGTCCATTTTTACGTCGCCAAAAGCTAACGGAGGGGGGGGGGGTAAAACTAACTTTGATCTGATGAATTTCAAACGAAAACTAGCTTAAACATTTGATATACTGGTACATTACAGTACATTTGTATGATGTCATACAATTTAAAGAATATACATTGCATTAATTTGCTTTTTTTCTCAATTTCCCATCCACTTTTCCATCACCAAAAGTTAACTTGGAGGAGGGGAGGTGATTTCAAACTAACTTCGATCTGATGAATTTCAAATGAAAACTAGCATATAATATTTAATCTACTGGCATATTACAGTATATTATGTAGTATATAGGATATATAGCACATTAATTCCCTTTTTTTTTCTCTCAATTTTTTGTCCCCAAAAGCTAATGCAAAAGTGAATCCTTAAAAACAAAATGGCAACCCCATTGGGGAAAAAAATCACTATGATCACGTTTTATTTAGGCAGTGTCTAATCGTATGTCCGACATACTCCGTTTCCGATCATGAATTCGTATGTCCAATCCTCCTGATTGGCTCTTCCTTATCACGTGGTCTTCATGAGCACTTCATTGTTAGACCGATCTCCAGCACGAATCACATGTCGTACATCAGTGAATAATTATTCACATGGACTGCAACCACAATCAAGGGAACAAGGGAAGGGAAATACACTCATTTTCCTTTCCCTTGACTGTGTTGCAACATCATTCGGGCAGTGTTATGAAGATATTATAAAACAAAGTAGAATCTTATTCGCAAGCCACATATTCTCACTATTAAGAAATATACAGATATTTCACTTTATATCAAGCCTATGGAAACCGAGGCGACGGTGGCAAAAGGAAGGACACAGATCAGCTAAATGCATTGAAATGCATTGCATCTAACTTTAAAAAAAGCATAAAAATAGTAATAACTGCAATAAAAATTAATAAAAAGTAGTTTTTAAAATGCAAATAAAATTTATTTATTTTCATTTATTAAAAAAATTATCAAAATATTATTTAAAAATAATTAACTTGGGAAACTAAGATAAACTTGCACGCTAACTTCCAACTAAATTTATATTAAATGTCAAATTAATATCATAAACATTAAATTTATTAGATTTTAAGCTAAACTTACATTAACTCTCTTGCATGTTGCATTTTTATAAGCTTGCGGTTTCTCTTGTTAATTTTTTTATATTAATATTCTCATTTATATTAAAAATCTTAACATTTGAAAATTATATTATTATCGTTTGATGTGGCTCTTAATTTCTTTTATTATAAATAGATCAAATGTCTTTTTAATTAAAAAAAAAAAACAAACACGCAATGGAAAATGTTAGAAATACATTTTTGTAAAAAGCAAGTGACGAAAAGATCTTTTTACTTTTCAGCTACAAGTTATTTTAATAATCTTGCTATTGATTTATGAAGTGTGATTGGCCACAATCGTATTCTGAAGAACCTAATTTTTATGATGAATTCGATTGATCGAATTTATAATGGAAATGCGAAAAATATATATATAATAATTAAACAATAATATAATTTTTATGATATATTCTTATATGTTATGATGTTATTAAATAAAAAATAAGCCGCAATCTGTATTTAATTTTCAAACCACTTTATTAAAATTAGGCAAATTATTATTTACGGACGTATGACATGTAATTCGTGCTGGGGATCGGTCTAAGTGCCCGCGAAGCCCACGTGTTAAGGAAGAGCCAATCAGGAGGATGGGACATACGAATTCATGATCGGAAACGAAGTATGTCGGACATAGGATTTATTATAATTTCTCTTGCTGCCGTTTATCGATAATAATTGAACAATATAGGCATGACATTAAATAAATTTGTAACAATAAAGATGAAAAGTGAAAGAAATTTTTGATCAGTAAAATTTTTAACAGCCACTATGTTCTATTTCTTGAAATTGTCCAAAAACGTTTTCTAAAGTTCAAATGAATATTTATTACAGTACATGAATACGAAATGTGTACTTTAATAATTTCTAAAAATGAACATACAATAAAAGTACATGTAATCTACCATAACTGTATCGTTTTTGTTTTCTTAAAAATTAAATAAACTTTTATTATTTAATTATAAACTTTTATAATAAACCATTATCTGTATTGTATTAAGGAACTTTTTGAAGAATCAGGCGATAATGAATCAGATTTTGAAGTTTTTTTTAATTGTATACATCCAGGTTATTCATTTTTCAAAGTGTAAAAAATAGAGATTTTTTTCTGTACATTCTTGCATATTTTATTTCTCCTAAGTTAGGGACAAATCAAAAAATGGGGATCGCATTATACAAGAGGGTAAAATTTTTTACTGGTTTTTTGGCCTCTGAAAATGGGATCGCATTATAGTAGAATACTTACGGTAACTCAAATTTTCTGCTCATTAAAAACTGATAATCTTGTCACTAAAATTAAGTAAAAACGTTAGGATTAGGTTAATCTAATAACCACGCTTATGGTAAAATAGTAATTCATTGGATAATATATCTGATACTAAATTTCCGAACAAACTCATGTTTAAACGGAGCGCATCACCCTCATCTGTTTTTAGAAGTTCTTCAAATGGTGAATTAATAATAGTTTATGCGGGTTTTTTTTTTAATAAAAACTTTCAAAAATAAATTGAAATGGTTGAACGGTACATTCCAACAGGCCTCCCAGTTTGACATGAAAAGAGAAGGGAAAAAATGAAAAAAATGTTTGGAGGAGGGGGGCATAAAAAACCTTTATAACTCAAGAATGCATACGTACAGATGGAATTTTTTTATTATTGATCACATATACATACATACATACATACATACAGACCAAAAACAGATTAATGAGGGGGGGGGGTCTATCCCTGTACAGAAGGAATTAGCGCTCGCTCGAAGAATAAAACTCTTTACACTCAAAACAGAAAAGGGAAATTTTACTAAGACATCTGTGGATAGTCGTTTGATTGTAATTGAGAAGGTTATTGCATTGTCTATTTTAAGCGAGTTAGAGTTACGTCATGTCAACAAATGTTTGTAATTTGATGTGTTCCTATTGTTGTCGTTGCTAAGTGATGGAAAAAAAAAAAAAGCAAAAGCTGATGTTAACGAACATTAAAGTATGTTTCTTGTCCTTAAGCAATATATTTTAAGTATTAAATGTTTAGTAATATTTAAACAAGTTATCTCTGTTATCCTTGTATTATTAATCCACTCTTAGACCACATTATGGTAGCAGAGCGTGGTTGCCCATAATAAGAAAGAAGAAAACGGATTGCATCGAGGAGCAGAGAAAAATTAGAAGAATTGCCTTTCTGTGATTGACTGTCATGGTGGACATGAGCACGTTGGGTTTCGCCCGGATCGAACCTTTGTCAGCAAGTAATTATCGCATATGGAGCATGAAAATAATTGCGTACTCAAAGGGTCGTCATCTGTATGGAATTTTAACCGACAAGGAGCCAAGACGAGATGAATCGGACAAGCAACAGATGAGTCTATGGAACGAATGGGCGTACAAGAACGAAGAGGTACTATCCATCCAGATTTTATCACTTACAAATGAACAAGCCTTGGCGGTTGAGGTAGAAACTAGTGCCAAAAAATTATGGATGGCTTTAAAGAAAATACATGAAGGGGTTTCTAGTCTACGAAGAACACAATTAATGATTGATCTGGCAAAAATGGAAAAGAAAGAAAAAGAGACTATAGATGAGTATCTTCTACGGGTGCGGTCGTTGGCTGGTGAATTATCGCAACTAGGCACACCATTAGAAGAAAAAGACCTGATTCGTTACACTGTTGAAGGACTACCCCGAAAGTATCTTGATGTAACGACTGACATAGCTTTAAACCCATCGTTAACATATGATCTAGTTCGAGAAGCATTATTACAATTTGAACGAAAGAGTGGTCATGAGGAAGATGACGTTAAAGCATTTCACGTTAAGGAGCATCAATTTAAAATAAGGTGTTTTCACTGCGGCAAACCAGGACACAAAGAAAAAGATTGTTGGGCCAAGACCAGAAAAGAACCGTGTAGGAAAGAAACTGGAAGAGGCAAAAGCAATCGAGGACGAAATTGGCGAGATGAAAAATCTAATAGTGATAGACGTAAACAACTTGAATCCTATGGAAGAAAGAATGCTTCAAGAGAAAAGGAGCGAACAAATACAGTAAAAGAACATGCATTCAAAGTATTGGACAGAGGATATAGCGAATATCAATCAGAGGAAACTACTCATCCAGCTAAAGCTGAGAGTATCTGGATGCTCGACTCTGCGTGTTCATCGCATATGGTATGTTCAAATGAAGAACATGGTCAGAGGGCTGGGCATTCATGAAGAGGCAGACACAAGGTGTGAAATCTGCATAAGGGCAAAGATGACTCACATGCCATTTAATAGACTTGAGGAGACTTCAGTTTCAAATATATTAGAACGCATACATGTAGATGTTTGCGGTCCCATGAGAACAGCATCAATAGGAGGAAGTAGATATGCAATGGTCATCGTTGATGAGTACAGTCGAAGGTATTTTGTTGAGTTTTTGAAGCATAAATCGGACGTCATAGAGAAATTGAAAGCTTTAATAGAAAGAAGGGAAACCGAAACAGGATGAAAACTTAAGATTATTAGAACTGACAATGGCACAGAGTTCGTCAATAAGGAGTTGGGATCATACTGGAGACTGAAAAGAATAAAGCATGAAAAAACAACCATACATGCTCCCCAAAGCAATTGAGTTGCAGAACGTGCTAACCGAAGCATAATTGAATCAGCACGAAGCTTACTGATTGATGCTGGTTTGCCTGCGATGTTCTGGGCAGAAGCTGTAAACACAGTGGTTTACTTGTACAACGTCACACCAGTCCGAGGTAAAGACGAGACACCAATGGAATTATGGAAGAGAAAAAGGCCGTCAGTCCGTCATTTGAAAGTATTTGGATCTAAAGTTTATTATAAAAACATGCAAGTGTCGCTGAGTAAATTTCAAGAAAGAGCAAAAGAAGGAGTCTTTATTGGCTATTCTACTGAATGTAAAGCATATTGAGTGTATGACCAAGAAGAGAAGAAAATACATGAGAGCCGAAATGTAATCTTTATGGAGGATGAAATGGGTTACAGAGACAAAACAGAAGTAACTCACGATGAAATAAAGTATGTGCAGCTACCGATAATGGCATCAAGCAATGAGTTTACCCCGGAATCGCAAGAGAATAACTTAGTAGATGAAGAGGAAAGTCTTACAGAGATACAACATGGAAGAGATGAATTTGAGATGGCGTCGAAGAGAAGAGGAAGACGCAAGGGAGACACAAATGAGGTGTTAAGGAGACGAAGAGAAGAAGAAAATGCGGATATTGAAAGACAGTTGATAGAGCACGGTGTTAGAAGGTCAATGAGAAATAAAAAGGTACAATCAACAGGGATATTGTGAATATGGTACAGGAATCTATTCCGAAAACTTATGGAGATGTTTTAGCATCAGAAAAACGTCTGAAAATGGAAGGAGGCTATGGAAAGAGAACTCCAGTCTATGAAGGATCATAATGTTTGGAGCATCGTAGATCATGAGAAAGACATGAAACTTATCCGTAGTAAATGGGTTTTCACTATTAAACACAGCAATGATGAGAAGAAATACAAGGCCTGTTTAGTAGCAGATGGTTCGAAGCAACGAATCGATGTAGATTATTGTGAATTTTATAGTCCTGTTATACGAGCAGAATCTTACCGTACACTATTGACAATTGCCGCAACGAAAAGTTATTGCGTGCAGTTTATTGATGTTGAAACTATGTATTTGAATGCGACACTCGATCATGAGGTATTTATGGAACCACCAGAACATTTAGAAATTAGAAAGGATAAAGTTCTCAAGGTAACAGGCAGCATTTATGGTTTACCTGAAGCTGGTCGCTGCTGGTATCGAAAGTTTTCAGAATTGTTAGTAACAGCAGGACTGAATGCCACCAAAGCAGACCCGTGCATATTTCAAGGTTACTACAATAAGAAGTTCATCTCAATCGGCATTTATGTAGATTACTGGGGTACCGGGAAAAATCGGCGAAAGCGGCCCTCAATCATGAGAAAGTAAAGGCATCCGTCCGGCCCACCGGGATTTTTCCCATTAATTAATAGGATGTGAATTCATCGATAAATTCATCAATAAATATAAATCAAGGAATACATTGCCACTACTCATTATATATCGTTGAGAGAAACAATATGAAGTAGACCTAAAATCGGGGGTAGAATTTTTTTTTTTTTTAAATTTTTGTAAAATCTCCAACAGGAACGCCGCACACGCCAAAATTTTCACTTTTCTTAACAGAAACGCTGTGGCGTTACTGCCGGAAATTACGGTAATTAGAACTTTTTCGGTTAAAGTCCAGAGTAGCCTCCCCTCATTTTCTTGGATGACATCGATCAGCCCAGTCTCATTTATGCTCTGAATTTATTATTGTAACATATTTAATTAATAAGTAAATGATTTATCGTATTATAGAAATTATATTTTAACAAATTTATGTGGAAAAAATCACGAAAGTCCCGTGACGGTGTATGTTAAATGATGGGCGGCCATATTTCTCTGATTGGTCATTAATGTCGGCCTAGCCACCCGTCATTTAACGTACACTGTCACGGGACTTTCGTGAATATTTTCCGCATAAATTTCTTAAAATACAATTTCTATAATATGATAAATCATTTACTTATTAATAAGATATGTTACAGTAATAAATTCAGAGCATAAACGCAATGGGGCTGATCGATGTCAGCCGAGGAAATTAGGGGAAGCTACTCTGGGCTTTTACCTCGCGTTTTCTCGTGTGATTTTCTTATAAATAAGTTCTAAAAGAAGGCGAATCATTTACTTATTAACTAGAGGTGAAACGGTAATAAATTTAAGGCCGAAAAAAGGGGCCTTTTAATTTGATCAACTTATAAATTTTACTAATAGTTGGATCATTGAAGATCGCGGGGACTACTGCAGTCACTCCGCGTGTACTGCCCTCCAGTCGCTAATATTCACATC